>OY725503.1:1036104-1101905 GCA_963281255.1 Aphrocallistes beatrix
AGGATGTATTTCTGAGCCAAACTATAAATTAATTTAGGGAAGGGGACCCGGACAAATGCCAGTCCTGGGCCGTGTTTTTGCTCTCGCCGGCCCTGAGTAGCTCCCTAGAATTATGCGAAATCTGTCGGGCATGGGACTACAAGTATAGATTTAAAATAATTAACACACATGAGTAGCTACATATTGGAATTTTATCACTCCCAATTATTCACAAATAGCTTTATTAGAACTCTGCTTTCTAAAGAATGAAATCAGAGATAACTACTAACGATCAGAGTTTCTCTAACGTTGTATTTATGGTAGGCTCTTAAGGTGAATATTGTGTAGGAACCTGACATAGATGAGGAGACGCTATGATATGCATACGGCTATACTTTGTCAGACTGATTGGAGTATAGGGACAATCTGAAGGCTTCTCTCCCGGTATGAGTACGTGTGTGGGAATTAAGAGATCTGTGACTAGAAAAAGACTTGGAACAAGTAGAACATTTGTAAGGTTTCTCTCCTGTGTGGATGCGGGTGTGAACCTTTAAATTCGTAGATACTGAAAAACATCAGAACATAGATGACATTTATAAGGCTTCTCTCCTGTATGAGTACGGATGTGATCTTTAAGATGGCCAAGCTGAGTGAAAGACTTGGAACAGAAGACACATTTGTGAGGTTTCTCTCCAGTATGGATTCGTTGTGTGCAGCTTAAGAGAGTCGATCCTAGCAAAAATATTTGGAACAAATTGAACATTTGTAAGGTTTCTCTTCAGTATGAGTATGTGTGTGCTGATTAAGGTATGCACGATTAGAAAAAGACTTAGAACAAGTAGAACATTTGTAAATTATTTCTCCTGTATGAATCATGGTGTGAACTTTAAGGCTTGACATTTGAGAGAATGATTTAGAACAAGTCAAGCAATGAAATAGTTTTTCTCCTGAATGAGTACGAGTGTGAACTTTAACGCTCGGAGACCTAGTAAATGATTTAGAACACACTGAACATTTATTTCGCCTTTCTCTCGTTTGAATGTCGTTGGGGGTTTTAAGAAGGGGCGCATTAAGACACTTTTTGCTAAATATCTCAGAAATTTCCTCATTCAATTGTATCCCCATCTTCTCTCTTTGATTATTCATAAAACGAGGTGAACGTCTAAGTGAGTAACTGACTGACATAATTTGCACGGGAGAATCTCTGCTATTATCATTATCAACTTCACTCTGAACATCACATTCTCTACTCGCTATATTTCCAAGATTGAACTGTTGAAACTGAATTTCCTCCTGACTACCTGTAACACTAAAGTATTCAGATTCATCTTCAGCTGATTCATAGTTTGAATCTGAATCGCTCTTCTTGTTCATTTGAAACTCTTCAATAATTCCAGTCATCAAAACAAATTTAAGGTTTGGATTCTTGACACCTAATTTTCCTTTCTAAATGAGAGATAAAATTAGACGAAGTGACCATCAACACAATCAAGTATTGTACCAAAGTACTATCTCGCTTGCAACTGTCTCAAATAAGCCTTGATTTACAGTGACAGTGGCTAGCGTGCGGGAATACACATAATTAGAGCTTAAAGTGCCAGCACCAGCACTTTAATTAAAAAGTGTCAGCAACGAAATTATATGGAATAATTTAGACCGCGCTTAAAATGAAATTTTTTTCCTCCAAAAGACCTTCAGTGGGGATGCGGTCGGCGGTAATTCATTACCATTATTTCATTATTGATAACATAATCAGAACTGTTAGTTTGACATATATTTAGCGCGACGAACATTTAATTAACGCATTGATATATCAATAACCGTCAAAATTTATTGAAATATATGTATAAATATGTATATAAACATTATAATCGAGTTTTAATAGTTAGGATATAATATTACCTTGAGTGCCGGCTACAGACTCTTGTTTTAAAGATAATTAACACATGTTGAATAGTCATATATTGGAAGTTATCGTGCATGCGTAATTCCGGGACGGGACCATCCCGGAAAATCTAAGTATGTACCTAACTTCCAGGACGGATCGAGTTAAGATGCCCAGTCTCCGGGACGGATGAACAAGATACCTAATTTCTGGGACTGGACCAAAATACTTAATTATACATTGAGTCAATTCAGTGTAACTGCGACACCGATTAATCGCGACAACCGCTTAGGTAACTATATCTAAAATACAGTGATTTCGTATTTTTATGGTTCTATGGGAGGGGACCTTCGAGATGCGACAATATTCAGCACAAGCATCTACTCCCAATGATATCGCATGTCGGAGGCTTACACATTAGAATAGTGGTTCACAACTTTTTTACTCTTTTCCTTCCGGATTTTATCATTATTGATATTTATTAATTAAAGAAATAAACGATATCACTGTGCATGTGCCGAATCTCAGGGGTTCATACTTGCCAACTGTCCCGTTTTTGGCGGGACGTCCCGCTTTTTTTACTCTTCTATAGAGCTAATTTTCTCGAGTGTCCCGCTTTTACATGAAATTTCCCAATTATATCCCGATTTTTTGTATCATATGCATAGTATATTCCTATTGCGTCCCGTCATGTCCCGCGAAATTCAACACCGCGTCCCGCTTTTATCATGGCTCAAGTTGGCATGTATGGAGATTGTCCCGATTAATCGGTGTCACAATTACACTGAATCGACTCGACTGAATAATTAGGTATTTTGCTCCCGTCCCAGAAATTAGTTTCGCATCTGAACTCGTCCCGTCCCATAAATTAGGCTTGCCCAATCTAGCCCATGTTGTCACTCCCAATTAATCACAAATCGCTTTATTGGAACTCTACTTTCTACAAAATGAAATCAGAGTTGACTACTAACTAACGATCAGAGATTTTCTAACGTTGTTTCCTATGACAGATTCTTAAGGTGATTAGAATGGGAATCTGACATAGATGAGGAGACACTACGATATGCATACGGCTATACTTTGTCAGACTGGTTGGAGTGGAGCACAATCTGAAGGCTTCTCTCCGGTATGAGTACGTGTGTGGGAATTAAGAGATCTGTTACTAGAAAAAGACTTGGAACAAATTGAACATTTGTACGGTTTCACTCCTATATGAACTCTGCTGTGAGTCTTAAGGTTTGGCATTTGAGAGAATGATTTAGAACAAGTTAGACAATGAAACGGTTTTTCTCCTGTATGAGTACGGGTGTGAAGGTTTAAGTTCCAACGTTTTGGAAATGATTTAGAACATAGGGAACACTTATATCTCCTTTCTCTTGTTTGAAAGCCGCTGTTGTATTTTAGAAGTCTCTCAGAAACATCTCCATTTAAAAGCATCCCCTTCTTCTCTCTTCGATTATTCATAATCCGAAGTGAACGTCTACGTGAGTAACTGACTGATATAATTTGCACGGAAGAATCTCTGCTACTATCATTATCATCTTCATTCTGATCACCACATTCTCTACTCGCGATATTTCCCAGATTGAACTGTTGGAACTGAATTTCCTCCTGACTACCTGTAATACTCAAATATTCAGATTCATCTTCAGCTGATTCATAGTTCGAATCTGCATCGCTTCTCTCAGCTACATGAAATTCTTCAATAATTCCAGTCATCAAAAATAATTTATCTATAAAGATTATATTTTTGAAACCTAATTTCCCTTTTGAAATGAGAAGTGATAAAATGAAACTGTGATAATGTACTCAAGCTTTAACACCGATATTTCGGAATGACTAAAATATCTAAAATATCGGTATGTAACTGATATTTTCCAAACACAAAGACATACACGATACATTGCAAGTTTTAACACATATATTTCGGAAAAACAAAATATCGGTGAAATATTGGGAAATATCGGAAAATATCGGGAAAATATCGAAAAATATCGGTTATATACCGATATTTTTCAAAAATTTCGTGATAAATATCGATACCGGTCATTTTTTTCCGATATATCGTATCGATAGGAGATTTTAACCGATATCGATAATTGTTAACTTTGATGTACATGCTTGTATCAGTGAAATAATTTTCCACATACATATGTTAAATGGTCTGTTTACGAGTGGTTATAATATAACCGGGTTACAATTATTTACACTATTCAATATCATATAATGGTATTAAATATGGTTATGTAAAAAGGCACAATATATAATACACATTTTGATTTTCTATGCTACCATTTTATGTCTGTTCGTTTGTATATATATAGTTTCCATCACCAGCTATATCTATAATAATACACTCGAGTTAGTCCAGCTATGAGTTTGAACTTATCTCATATAATCAATGTTTCCCTAAGGAATTTAGAATGAAGGGCGTTTAAATGTTACATTTTATTCGATGTGATTTAACAAAAGCACGTAATTTGAATTCTAAGAACATTTCTCCTAAAGTACTTTAGAATTGAGAATCTGAATAATTACTAAAAGTATTTTCTACAATTGTGCACCTATGGGAAAATCTCACAAAGTTGAAAAAAATAACAACAGTGAGAATTAAATAGGTTGGATAATAGTATTTTTCTCTACTTACAAATTGCCAAGAACCGAGAGTTCAAGGGTATTCAAGAAAGCGTTGAAAAATAAAAAACGATTGAAAGTGAAAATTGGTCGAGTACATGTCAAGTGTCATAACACATTGTTCCAGATTCGAAGGATCTGGGACCACTTTATAGGTTAACAACCCTCTGTTGCTCTTGGAATGTCTCGCGCCATTTCTTGACATAGATGAGGAGACTCTATACTTTTCTAGTCTAGTTTCTAGTCTAGTTTGATTAAAGCAATTTAATATTTTTTAAATAAATTTCCTATCTTAACCAAAGTGGCAAACTTAGTTAAAGGTCAGGTTAAGAAATTGCTTCAATACTTTTCTTAACTCATGATTTCCGTCCGACTACTTGAGGTAGTCGGACGGCTGACACTGGGCTTGTTTCAACTTGAATGGATAAGAAGAATAATCCATAATTGTTACAGATACATAGATATATTATATTTTCATATGTTCTTAAGCTAATACATGTTCTACTTAAACTGTATTTTGAACATTTAAACTCGAAACTTTAACTTGTAACTGAAAAACTTTCAAGAAATCAATTACAATTAGAGATGAATTAAATATCGAATATACGTAATATGATTAATCAGGCTAGACAATTGAAAGTGGTGGTTCTCCACTAACAGGACTCTCACTCGTAAGCCTTTCCTCCTGTATGAAACCTCATATGAATCTTAAGTTGTACTCGGTGACCGAATGATTTCTATCAAGTAGAACACCTATAGGTATGAGTGGTAGGCATGAGTGTGATGTTTAAGATGGGTAAGCTGAGTGAACGACTTGGAACAAAAGACACATTTATGTGGTTTTTCTCCAGTATGGGTAAGTGTGTGCAGCTTAAGAGTGTCTGTCCTAGTAAAATATTTGGAACAAATAGAACATTTGTAAGGCTTCTCTCTTGTATGAGTGCGGGTGTGAATTTTTAAGATCGAAGGTGTTGAAAATGATTTAGAACATAGGGAACATTTGTAGGGTCTCTCTCCGGTATGGGTGCGAGTGTGAACTCTAACGCTTGAAGACCTAGTAAACGATTTAGAACATACTGAACACTTATATCCCCTCTCTCCTATCTGAGCACCGTTGCTTTTCCTGAAAAGTGAAGGATTAAGACCCTTTTTGTTTAATCTCTTAGAAATTTCCCCATTAATTTGTATACTCTTCTTCTTTCTTTATTCATTATTCATGAAACAAAGTGAACGAATTTGTTCTGAAGACTCTCTGAAATTATTAGTCTCATCTTCATCCTGGTCACATCCTCTACTAGAAAGATTTCCCAGGTTAAACTGATGAAACTGAATTTCCTCCTGACTACCACCAGTAACGCTAAAGTATTCAGATTCATCTTCAGCTGATTCAAAATCTGAATCTGAATCGCTACGCTCTCCCATTCGGAATTCTAAAAACTGTATGATATAATATAGTCCGAGAGAAAAAAACGAATACAAAAAAACGTTACTTTATCTATAAAAGGAAAAGACTATAACATGAAAGCATATACATTTCTAGACAAAACTATTTGTGCATTACATTATTTCAAATCCAAATTGTACCAAAAGTCTATTGCTCAAGGAAAATGCATTCAAATGGTAAAATATTAAAATTTTTGATGCGTAATGATGACGTCATAACAGAGTGATGAGTCATCATTTTTTATGATAGTTGCATCATGTGTGAGGTATACAGGGTGACCCATAAGTTCTGTTACAAGCTTCATTAGGTATAAAATTTCTTATACTCAAACGATCTTAGTTATTATGGTCCTTAGAGATTGTAATTCAAATATTTTCAATGATTTTAAAAGATTTTTCGATTCTATGACTTAGAAATGTGTTTTGTATGGTGAGTTTTGAGAAAGAAAAATGTGTCCTGGTACGCAGCGAAAATCGTGAATCAGGGCCCACTGCTTCTGTAAAAAATGTCTTCATAATCGATGCCCCATGACGATTTAGCACCAGGTACCTTTCATTCGCCATAGAAATATTTCATAAATCCACTGAATTCGTTATCAGAAACGAGAAAAAGTTATTCAGTCGCAGTTCAAATTAGGTACATTTTGCAAAATTCCCCAAATGGCAATTTTTTTCACATCACAAAAAATCTGATCTAATTGGTCTTCAAAATGCACTGATCTGAACATCTTATATCTCTACAAATTTAGAGTGTTCGAGGAAAATGTGTGAGGTAATTTTTCCTAGAATTTGAAGACTCTGGGAAGATAACTTGAAAAGCAGTGGGCCCTGATTCACGATTTTCGCTGCGGACCAGGACATAATTTTTTTTTCTCAAAACTCACCATACAAAACACATTTCTAAGTCATAGAATCGAAAAATCTTTTAAAATTATTGAAAATATTCGAATTACAATCTCTAAGGACCATAATAACTAAGATTGTTTGAGTATAAGAAATTTTATATCTAATGAAGCTTGTAACAGAACTTATGGGTCACCCTGTATTAAAATATACATTCTGTTAAAATTTCAGCCCTCTATCACTTAAAAAGGCTGAGTTATAGCCGAAAAACTGAAATTTCTAATTATTAAAAAAGGTGACAATGACGTCATAATTCCATGATGAGTCGACATTTTCGTCTGAGCTCAGAACTTAGTGGAGCCATAGCCAAAAGACTCCCACATGCCAAAAATCAGCTTTCTGTGCCTGGTAGTTTCTTTAATCAATTCATTTTATATATATATATATATATATATATATATATATATATATATATAATTAACATACATGAGTAGCTACATATTGGAATTTTATCACTCCCAATTATTCGCATATAGCTTTATTAGAACTCTGCTTTCTAAAGAATGAAATCAGAGATAACTACTAACGATCAAAGTTTCCCTAACGTTGTATTTATGGAAGGCTCTTAAGGTGAATATTGTGTAGGAATCTGACATAAATGAGGAGACGATATGATATTCATACAGTATACTTTGTCAGACTGGATGGAGTAGAGGACAATCTGAAGGCTCTCTGGTATGAGTACGTGTGTGAGAATTAAGAGATCTGCGGCTAGAAAAAGACTTAGAACAAATAGAACATTTGTAAGGTTTCTCTCCTGTGTGGATGCGGGTGTGAACATACTGAAAAACATTTAGAACATAGATGACATTTATAAGGCTTCTCTCCTGTATGAGTACGGATGTGATATTTAAGATGGCCAAGCTGAGTGAACGACTTGGAGTAAATGACACATTTGTGAGGTTTTTCTCCAGTATGGGTAAGTGTGTGCTGCTTAAGAGTGTTGTCTCGAGCAAAATATTTGAAACAAATTGAACATCTGTAAGGTTTCTCTCCTGTATGAGTGTGGGTGTGAGTCTTTAAGATTGCAGAGCTTGAAAAATATTTAGAACATATAGAACATTTAAATGGATTCTCTCCAGTATGAGTATATATGTGCTGATTAAGGTATGCACGAGTAGAAAAAGACTTAGAACAAGTAGGACATTTGTAATGTTTTTCTCCTGTATGAATCAAGGCGTGAGTCTTAAGGTTTGACTTTTGATAGAATGATTTAGAACAAGTCAAGCAATGAAACGGTTTTTCTCCTTTGTGATTACGAGTGTGAACTTTGAGTGTGGAAGACCTAGTATATGATTTAGGACATAGGGAACATTTGTAGGGTCTCTCTCCGGTATGGGTACGAGTGTGAACTTTAAGGCTTGAAGTACTAGAAAGAGATCTAGAACACACTGACACTTATTACGCGTTTCTTTTGCTTGAGGGTCGTTCTTTTTTTTGAGAAGTGATGGATTAAGACACTTTTTGCTAATTCTCTCAGAAATTTCCCTACTCAATTGTATCCCCTTCTCTTCTCTTCGATTATTCATAAAACGAAGTGAACGTCTAAGTGAGCGATCGCTAGATATAATTTGCATGGGAGAATCTCTGCTATTATCATTATCAACTTCACTCTGAACATCACTCAGAGTGAATTCTCTACTCGCGATATTTCCCAGATTGAACTGTTGGAACTGAATTTCCTCCTGACTACCTGTAACACTAAAGTATTCAGATTCATCTTCAGCTGATTCATAGTTTGAATCTGAATCGCTCTTCTTGTTCATTTGAAACTCTTTAATAATTCCAGTCATCAAAACAAATTTAAGGTTTGGATTCTTGAAACTTAATTTTCCTTTCTAAATGAGAGATAAAATTAGACGAAGTGACTATTAACACAGTCAGGTCTTGTACCAAAGTACAATCCCGCTTGCACCTGTCTCCAATAAGCCTTGATTTACAAGTGGCAGTGAATAGAGTGCGGGGAATACACATAATTTTAGAGTTTGAAGTGCCAGTACCAGCGCTGTAATGAAAATTATATTGTGACAGCAATGGTACTAATTATATGTATAACCATAGCCTACTCTAATAAGGCATTATTAGAGTAGGCTATGGTATAATATTACTTAGAGTGCCTGTAACAGACTCTTTTTTTTAATTCTTAAAGTTTTTCACAGAAAATAGCCTTTTTGAGAAATTGTGAAAAAAAAATCATTTCCTAAACAAACTAAATTCAAATTATCAATTAAATTCTTAGAACTGTTGCGTGATATCTTGAGATCATAATATCTTGAGATCCTAGTATTTAGTAACCATGGATGATTTAGTACCGTGATATCTTGAGATCGTAATATTT
Source organism: Aphrocallistes beatrix (assembly GCA_963281255.1). NCBI lineage: Eukaryota > Metazoa > Porifera > Hexactinellida > Sceptrulophora > Aphrocallistidae > Aphrocallistes > Aphrocallistes beatrix. The sequence continues at coordinate 1,045,287 of OY725503.1, forward strand.
TGAGATATCGTAGCATTCTGAGATTTTGTTTGGCTTACTCAAATGGCCTTGTGGTTCATTCGGTTTCATTGTGGCACTAAATTGTGGCACATGACAAATTTGATGGCACGCGACACAATTTAGTGGCACGCGACACAATTTACTATGGTAAACCCCCATATGGACCATGGATCAATTATATTTGAATAATTTATTGTCCATATCACGGTACTAAATCATCCATGGTTACTTAATACTAGGATCTCAAGATATCACGCAACAGAACTAATTCAATTCGCTGTCAATATGAATTGGAATTAATAAAAAGCAGGTTTACGTATGCCCTTTCTTAGCCTGCAAGATTTAACCATAATTAACCAGATTATAATATAATCAAGAAAATCAATTCAAAAGAATATGTATATCTCAAAAACAAATTACCTACTCAGGTTTAATGTAGCCTAGAACTAGCTAGGAACATACAATTTGAAAGCATTAATAATGGGCATGTTTAATTCCCATGATTATACAACTGAGAGCAAACAGCTCTAGGTTACTTCTAATCTTTTAAGATTTACTTTGATAGAGACCGATTTGAAACGAACGAAAAAGCTGTAGGGCTCCACTCCTGTATGTGTACGCTGATGAAACTTAATTTTAAAGTGTGGGGATTAGTCGTAGTTTCCTAGTGATCTTTTTTAGGGAGCCGGATTCCTGTGACATACCTAATTGACGGAACGGTTCCGGAATTTTAAATGCCTATTTTACGCAATATTCCATTCCGTAAAATAGGCATTTAAAATTCCGGAACCGTTCCGTAAATTAGGTACTCAAATTTCCCGGAATGGTTCCGTTCCATTCCGTAAATTAGGTATTTCCGGATTCCTGTGATATTTTAAAGTTAGAGTTTGATCAATATTTTTAAACAAAAGGGCATGCCTAATTTCTGCGACGGGACGGAAATTAGGTATCTCGATCCCGTCCCGAAAATAGGTATTGGAATTTCCCTTACCAGAAATTAGGCATCCCATAATAACCTCCGATTTACACATCACGTAATTTCACCATAGAATAGCTTACTATAATGAGTATTAGCAGAAATTCACTTTTCCTCCTCATTCTCTCCTGCTGTCTAATGGCTTGCCTCTCTGCCCCTATACGAGGCGAGAACGCTTCTTCTCTTGAAGAAGAAAAAAAGCCTGCAGTCATCTCTGCTCACAAACTGGCGCCTTCTCAAGAGCGCTTCAAGCACGTCAACAAACAGATGTTATCCCGCGAGTACGATCGGTACCTTGAAGAGCTGAAAGCTCTGGCCAAATTCGATCCTCAGCTGAATGAAGAATTGAAGGCTCTGAACGGAGATGAAGATGGACTGCAAGAACTGGCGAGGAAGATTCCTCACATGCGCAGCAGAATCGACGAAGTGAAGAGACAGATGGTGGAGGGGCAGAGGGTGCAGCAGCAGTTGGCTTTACTGAGAGGATTCGGAATTGGGAAGGACTTCCAGGTTAATGAGCTGGGGAAATTACATGACTCTGTTCGGAAAATCTCGAAACCATCAAAACAGGAGAATAACAAAGAAGAAGATATATCTGAGCGGCTGAAAGAGTTTGACTCAGAACGGAGGAAGAAGTTTCACCGAGCTGAGATTCGTCAGCGATTGAGCGAGAAAGAGAAACTTCGTCTGATGTCTGAGTCTGAACGGTTGAAGGAGGAAAAACGCCTGGCAGAAGAGCACGATAAAAAGGAGCAGGCGAAGTTGAATCATCCGGGCAGCAAGGACCAGCTTGAAGAGTTGTGGTCTGAGACTGACGGGTTTGATAAAGGTACTTTCACTCCCAAATCCTTCTTCAAGATACACGACAAGAATGGAGACAACTACCTGGACATTCTGGAGATTGAAGCCTTCTTCATTCCGGAGATAAAAAAGGTTTACGGGTCTAAGGAGCTGAGCTATGAAGCTAGAGAGGAGATTTCGCGCATGCGCGAGCACCTCATGCCAGAGATAGACCTAGACCACGACCAGTTAGTGTCTCTGGAGGAATTCCTTATTTATACGGCTTCCAACGACCGCTTCAATAGGAACGAAGGTTGGAACACGTTGGACCAATACGACCAATACTCGCAGGAGGATCTGAATAGAATGGCTGAGGAGATGAAGGATGGCAAAGATGGAGAGCAATCGAGTGAGGAATACGATTATCTGGATCCTTTCGGGGATTATGAGGCTTATGATTGAGCACTGCTTAACTTCCATAGATTTTGGTATAATTTTGCTATTGATGTGTTCACTTGTTTGTGCTGAATCTCTGTGTATTTTATTTGATAACTTTAGTATATACAATTCTTTGTTGGTATGAATACAGATTTAGGTGTAAACCTTTTTTAATCTTACTGGATCTTAAAACAATTTAGTCATATTTGATTAGACCGAATGATGAATAGTTTAAAATGGTTGAGAATTTCGAGATCAATTCATTTACAAAATCCATCCCAATTGTCTCCTTTCTTCTCTCTGGCCTGATATACGCGGTTTGGACATTTGACACAACACCTCTAGCGATATATTTAAAAAAATTTTTTGCGTTTCATTAGATGTGTGAGCCAATCGATGATAGCCAAGCTGTGCAGTATAACTCACATAATTCTGATGATGAAGAGGTGTTCCTTGATGCCAAAGATACCACTATTCTTAATGATAACTCAGATCACAAACATGAGGATGCATGTAACACGAAAATAACTTCTGAAAATGATTTAATAATTAATGATTCTAATGAAATAATTCCAAATGGCCGGAGGACATTACCGAACAAGATCCCTCCTCGTCAATTGTCTATTTGGTCCTGCGTGAAGGAGTTCGTTGGTCGGGATTTGACCAGGATTACAATGCCAATATTTGTGAACGAACCTTTGAGTTTTATGCAAAGAATTTCGGAAAGCTTTCTGCATCATACTCTGATGCAGAAAATAATCGAGAAAAATCCGATTGAACGCCTCGAATACTTCGCAGCTAATTATGCGTTATTCCAATCATCGCATACATACCGTACACTCAAACCCTTTAATCCTCTGCTAGGAGAGACCTACGAATTAAGAAATGAAGAAAAGGGGTTCTTCTTCGTCGCAGAACAAGTCAGTCATCATCCGCCTATAACGGCATTTTATCTCCAAACCCCGAGATTTAGAGGTAACGCAAGTCTTGGATATTCACTCAATTTCTGGGGCAACAGTTGTGATATGATCGTTGATGGAATGTTTCGTTTTGAAATTTTGGATTCAAAAGGTGAAGTTGAGAGTGTTCTTACTTTCAATTCACCTGTTAATTCTGCCCGCAACATTATTATCGGTGAGTTTTAATATATGTTAAGAACCCAGGTAGTCAAACTAAGGGTCGCGAACCTATTTTTGACGGTCGCTGGATTGTTACACAGTACACCCTCGATCATAGGCGGGGCGGAGGTTTCCATATGAGGAGGCTATTTAATAATAACAAGCGCGCTTCGCTTCACTTGCGCTGCGCGGCTGGCAGACACTTTGTGTCCGCCGGAGGCTCCCTTCGGTCGCCTGGGGTCACATTGGTTAATTTAAGGGAGATAACATCTCTAAATACGGCTGTATTTCTGTTATAATCTATATCGCACGAAAAAGCACCAAATTTTACAATTTTTACAATTTTGATGAGTAATGATGACGTCATAACAAAGTGATGAGTCATCATTTTTTGATGATAGTTGCATCATATGTGAGGCATGTTAGTACACAGATTCCATTAAAATTTCAGCCTTCTATCTACTATAATGGTTGAGTTATGCTCGAATAACTGTATTGCTTAACTTTTTAAAATGTGACAATGACGCCATAATTCCATGATGAGTCAACATTTTTATTATATAATAATTATATAATAATTATATAATAATTATATAATAATTATATAATAATTATATAATAATTATATAATAATTATATAATAATTATAAAATAATTATATAATAATTATAAAATAATTATATAATAATTATATAATAATTATAAAATAATTATATAATAATTATATAATAATTATAAAATAATTATATAATAATTATATAATAATTATATAATAATTATATAATAATTATAAAATAATTATAAAATAATTATATAATAATTATATAATAATTATAAAATAATTATATCTTATATATTAAAACGCTAGGATTTGTTTGTTTGTTTGTATGCTTCAGTTCCCAGAAGCTCAGTTCGATGTAACTTAAATATTTTGATTAATTTGTGGGAAATTATTATCATCATATCTTCGATTAACTTAGTGGAAAAACCCTCAGTTAGAAGTGTAATTTTAACACCAAGATCACTCTTAAAAAAACATGAGTACAAGAAAATTTTTAATTTAATAAAGCAGCTTTTTCAACTTTTTCACTACAGTACACCCTCGCTAATCTGAACAGCTCTGTTCCAATGATCGAAAAAATCGTTCGGATTAGTGAATTTATTCCGATTAGTGAAATAACACTATTCAATAGGACATTAATTATAATAAATTTGTATTATTAGAATATTTAGGATATTATTTCGCTTTGATTATTTATTTAACAAGGTTTCTCAATCTTATTGATATATTTAAGTTTATAAACGTCTATTCAAAGCATAGAGGCGAATAATATTATATTTAGGGTGTTCGGATTTTAAGAATGAAGTGTTCGGATTAGCGAGGTTCGGACTATCGAGGACATGGGCGGCGCGTAATGGAGGCTTGGTGAGGCTCAGCCTCCCCAAAATTTAATCTTATTGGCTTCTAAATATTTTTTCGGTGGTTACCACGGTTAAGCTACACCAAGTTCTCAACCATTAAAAAAAACTGTTGATTCGCTTTATTAGGCATGGTTCGAACACTGAAAATTGTTATTGGTTCTTGTATCTCACAAATTGAGTCATCAAAGTGGTCGACCCGAAAAATGGTACCATAATTGTATAAGTTGTTAATCTGCCAAGGTGACTAACACGGACACTTATTCGTTGCCAGACCCCTTTCAATATACAGTCGAACCTGCTATAACGGTCACCTGTCTATAGCGATCACTAATGAACAGTCCCGTCCGAAATTCCATATTATTGAACCTGTGATAGCGGTCACCTGCTCAACGCGGCCAGCGGCCACCCGTTTGTAGTCCCTTACTGACCCTAAACTGTGTATAACGGCCACCACCGTATATAACGGGGTCACCTGTGTATAACGGCCAATTTTGTCCAGTCCCTTGGGTGGCCGTTATATACAGGTTCCACTGTATATAAATTATCTTCATAATTCACACTTCACACAAAATTTTGAGAACATCTCTCCCTAATTCGATTAAGAAAATATATGACTCCATCCTGCTAGGGAACATGTGGATTGAGAAGCATGGGATAGTGGAGATGGTCGAGCACCCAACTGGATACAGGGTGGCTCTGAATTTCAAAAAGAAAGCTTGGCTCAGTAATAGAGATCAGTATGCGATTGAAGGGACTTTATTCGATGGAAACGGAAATGCATTGAGACGTCTTTATGGCCACTGGACACAGGAGATTTGGAGCTGCTCCCCGGAGACTTATAGACAAATCAAACTTAACCCGAGTCTTAGGAAAGGCTCTGGTTCTAAATTGTTGGGCAGAGCAATTGGGAAGTAAGTTCGAATCTATTAAATTTGAAACTCATGGCAAACACAATTCGAAGTCTGGCTAGCTTTTATTCTCACTTATTTCCTTTAGATCACCGAATTCAGAATATTATTTCAATCTTCCTCAGTTTTCCATTTGTTTGAATGAGATCCAAGAAGGGATGAATTTTCCTCGAACAGATTCCCGTCTCCGTCCAGACATTCGATTTCTTGAAGAAGGCAACTTCGAGAGGGCGTCAGCAGAAAAGCATCGTTTAGAGGAGAAACAGCGGACAACTCGGAGAAATAGTGAGGCTACAGGGGAGAAATGGGTGCCATTGTGGTTTGCTTTGAAGCGAGTTTCAGTTTCGAATAAAGATGAATGGGTTTTCACTCATAAATATTTCGAGCAGAATTTTGAGGATTGTCCAGACATATTTTAGTTTAGCATAAATTTTATAATTTCACTTATTTAATGACATTCAAAATTTCACTTTTTACCACACCATTTGAAGGAACGCGATTCTATGAATTATTCTTCATTGGGAAACATTTTCCAATATATTTATATCTTCCATTTTATTTTTCAATTCTGTAGACATACCAATTAAAAAATATATCCGATTTATATTTACATTTTCCTTTAATGGACCGAATTAGTATATCACTTATTTGATAAAGTCATTTCTGACCTGATTTTGAAATTCAGGTGAAACTGTATATTCATTTAACGAGGAATTTTCCTGGCCATGAATCTAGGAAATAACATGTATTCTGATTCTGAGCATACATTTTCGTTTGAATATTCTAGATTATTGAATTAGAAGTTTGGTTTTCCATAAATGACAGGTAAATAATACATAGGCCATGGTAAGGGTACAGTGGCTCTTATTCCAGAGAAAAACTAAGTTACACATCCTGGTGAGAAGCCTGATTATCTAGGGCCAGGCCTTTGAAACCCACGCCTTGCAAATTTGACGCGGGATAACTAACAGTTTGTTAACATGTAATTTTAAACTAAAGCCAAGTGCTAGTTACGAGATTTTGAGACATCAGTATTATTCCCAGAGTCAATTATGTATTTATATTTCTCCAAACATATTCTAGCTATTTCTTACCTTTTAAGGTAAAAAACAAGCAAACATGGGAAAAAAGAAATTTGTGGCTCACTCAAGAGTTAACCATGTCGTTAAACCAAATTATTTCGAGAAGAAAATCAATCGTTCGAAAAACGTCATTTTTGGAAAGAAGAAACCCAAAATTGAATTCGGATCACCAGGGTACAGCAGACACCAAGGATTTCTGAAGAGAAAGAGACTCCTGCTATCTCAACTGAAGAAAAGGGAAAGCTGTAACAGTTTTTCTGATAAGAGAATTGGCCAGTATTCTGAAGATTTGAATGAAGATGATCGGCTGCTCAAAAGATTTGCAATGCAACGGAAAGTTAAGTATCAAAATGAAGACATGTCCTTATGTGAAAATACCATTCCAGATCTGGGTAGTGATAATGTAGCCAAGCTGGACTCTCTCATGGATTTATCCTCAGATGATGATAGACTGGACGCTACTGAGTCTCATTTCGGTGGAGGATTTCTAAAACTGAGTAAGAATCCCAAAAGCAGGCAAGAGATAATGGAAAATGTTATTGCCTCTTCTAAACAGAAAAAATACGAAAGTCAGTTGGAGAGAGCAGAGAATTCAAACCTTCTTGCTGAAGTAGAAAATGAGTGGAACCAGATGAGAAATCAAATGAACTTCGCAACCCAAAATTCTCCTCGTCATGTTAATGATAATTTCGATGTTTTAGTCAAAGAACTTGCGTTTGATACTAGAAGCTCTTCGAACCAGAATAAAAAGAGCAGCAGTAGTGATGTGAAAAAAGTAACATTTCCTAACAAAAAATCAACACACCAGACACATCATAGTGTAGACGAATTAAATCCCTCCAAAACGGTTAAAAAAGCCAGCTTAAAACCAGACGGTTTAGTATACAATCAGGAGGGAAGACTAATTTCTGAAAGTATGGAACTCAATAGTAACGAACTTGAAACGATCCATTCCATTGGAAATGTACGAAATCCAATTGAAGATAGTAAACAGAATCAAAGCGAACTAGAAAAAGCCAAGCAGTTTATTTTAGATTATCTAGATGAGAGGGATAAGAATCAGTTAAGCGAGAGCGGTTCTCACGAAATCAGTTCGAATGAAGGAAGCGAGGCATCTGAAAATGAGGCACACCGAACGGTTGAAACAACTCCTATTGTCACATTAGAACAGGATGTCCATACGAACTCATTGCAACCTACCGAGTGGGCTTCTGCTAGCCAAGCAAGTAATTTTTTCGATGGCTTAGTGTCTCGACTTGATACTTTAGAAAATAAGTCTAAGTTGCAAGAGTTGTTGTTCGATACTTGTGATAAACTCCTAGAAACAGCATTCAGCTTTGCTACAATTCATTTGGACCCCATTCTACTTCTAAATATTATCAAAGATTCTCTGCATCAAATTTGTCAAATACATTCCAAGTTCATTCTACAGTTTTTTCTTGAAAAGCTTGCTTGTTTCAGAGAATCTATTTCCACGTTCAGAAAGAGCATACCATTACAGAATGAACTTCAAAATGAGAGAATGATATTGACCCTCCATTTCATTTTTTCATTATTCGAGATGGAAGAGAGCAGTGGGAACTTTTTCATCAAAACTGCGCTGAGTTTAGCTTGTGAATTATTCTCTAATTGTACATTCCACAGTGTATTGGAGGTTGCATTTCTTCTCTTCCTAACCGACTCAATTCATTCTATCTCCAACTCGATTCTGTTTCTTCCTGAAGTCCTTACTCTCCTCACTAAATTGGTTTCGTTCTTTTCCAATTCAAAAGAAGAACAAATAGATTTTAACTCAGTTCCCGATGCACTAATAAACTCTGACGTTAACAGAGGAACTCAGTGGAATTTCATATTCTCTTATCGGAGAAACAAGGATGATACAGCTGACTTGAATACTGTTGTCCTATTCAATGCTCTGGCTCTTGTGCATGTGTATTCTCAGCTCTACAGTGCTCTACCTTGTTTCTGTGAACTCTTTTCTGAACTTACTCAAAATTTAAAGTCACTCAGAGCTAAAGAAAATATGCCCGATGGATTTTTACAATTTATCGATGACACTCTCGAATCTGTTGATAATTTAACTAACACCTCTTCCAAAACTTCTCTACAGCTACTTAGGAGCAATCTGAAATCGATCAAATTCCTCGAACCAGAATCTGTCGATTCCTTTTCAAAACTAAAATATAATTCAAAAGGCTCAAATAAAAAAAATATGATGAAGTTATACAAAAAAGAGTACAAAGGTGCTGTGATGGAGATTCGGAAGGATAATGCATTTCTATCTCGAGAGCATTTCAGAACTCAGAAGAATAGTGACACGCAGCGTAACAAAGACGTCAAGGGTATTGAGCAAACTATTGTGGAAGAGAGAAATAACAAGAGTTTAGGAAAGAAAAAAAGTAAATTTTAAATGCTTATGAATAGAGAATATTTATAGGTTTTCGTAGTATAGTAAAACATTATGCTCTACTTTTTGATATTTCCAAAACCTCCGTAGATTACAGACAGCTGCCGAAATGTAATTGTACAATGTAGGCTCCTTTATCCCCAATACTCACATCTTCCCACAAGGTTAAGTTCGTCCTTTTAAAGCAGGTTTTGGACAGGAAAGAATACTAATTTGAAACAAAATAGACAGAATCAGTTACTGATACCTGCCATTTACTACCCAAATACATCCAATTTATAACTATTTGCATGCAAAATATTTCGGTATACGAATAATTTGGGTGTAGCAGTGTATTGCGTGAGTATTTGGAATATTTCATATAGCTCCCAAGGTGGTGCGCATTTATATATGCTCCGCACCACCTTAGGTAGTGCGCCAGTGTTGCTTACTCTCCGTGAATATGCGTAGACTACGCAAGTTTGATAGATATTTCTGTGTACGTATTCTCTATACCTATGAATATTAGTTGGTTGGATTTTCCATTCCTTAATTGTCGTGTAAAAATTGAATATTTTTTTAGTTTTAAATCTCACTATCTGATATTATTTTCTGAGCATAAAACCTTTATTTAAACATGAGTTTTGTGAGAAAAGGAAAATTTAAAATTAACTGCGACAGAGACAAGATTTATGTTTTAAAACTCTCGATATGAGTTGAAACCTCCAGATGAATATTTGAATGTGCAGATACAGCATAAAGGGATTCTAGTAGTAAATACCAAATTTAAGAATCGCGATGTTGGACAGCCCAAGATGCTACATACATATTTGCTGTGTGATCATCTCTAGGAGGCTTAACTGAACTGTAGTGTTATATTTTGAGGGTTCGTATACTAAAGTATAGTCGTTAAATTATTAAATCTTCATTTTATAAATAACAAAGTTAAAGAGAGTATCAGTCACTTTTGTACATACAAAATAATACTAATGCCTTAACAAATAGCATAAATAGTCATTTAACAATCATCATCTTTGGCAAACAAATGTATTTTCAGGGAATCGTAATTGTATCTCATCCTTTCCTTGTGTATGAATCGTGTATAGAGCATATGTACAATTATGACGCAAGTTTGAATAGTGATTGGTATTAGGAAAACAGCTGTAGATAGCAAATAAAAAACCGTGATTATTTTAATTCTATATTTGTTTACTTGAAACAATATCAACTGTTGTTGAGTAGAATGGAGGATTGGAGTGTATGGAATGTTATAGATGAGTGGGATGTAGCATTTTCCAAAGTAGAGAATAGATGTGACCTGAAATAAGAGTTCATCCATCAAGATACAAACTGCTATGAAGCATAGCCCTATTAAGATCGAGGTTGATAGGACCTTGTATCTTTTCAGCTGTGAGAGCTCTACACGGTTATTTCCATACTGTACTAGCCGTTCGTATGCATACTGTAGTAGTGCCTTCCTTAACCGCGAAAAGTTGATATTCAACAAATGGATATAAGCGAATGTGGTGATTATCGCCATTGGCTTTCCCAACAGTCGAGTTTGTGGTATCACAGTGATGATAACATCGATTATGCTTAAGGTGATAGCTACGAGTATTCTCTTATAGTGCCTTGTTCTAACCCTCCGCCATGCATCAGGATATTTCATCTGCATTGCAATTAACTGCGTTAAACTGATGCATATAGCTACACTCGTGAAAACATTGTATTCGGGATAACATATAATGTTTGCGTGATACCAAATTGTGAGAAATGTGATATTTCCATGTATTTTTGGATATTTTTTTCATCACAAATATCCTCCAAATTAGTGCTATTTTCATGGAACTTTAAGGTTAAATTACAATTTGTAAAAAATTTGGTTGCCCAGATACAAATTCCACCTATTGTCTCAATAGCCACAATACTGAGCATCAGTAAATATTTGTTTTCTTCAGACTTCAGAATTCGAATGTGAATATACTCAAAATAATTATTATTCGGATAAGTATCAAAGTTCTTCTTTGATCTTTTGTGATAAGTTCGAAGTTTACGAACCTTAAACAAAAGATAGGTCATCCAAAAAGCGCCTAACAAAATGACAAAAATAGACAACACACTATATAGCAATATGTGTCCTACTGATGTATTTCCTGACATTATTTGATTTAGAAATTTGAACTCAATAAACTAACATCTGATACTTGTATTTTATAGTTCTTTAATTTCCTCATTTTTGCAACTATCAATTATTCTATCAATGTGCTTTCTATATTTTTTGTCATATGTTCTATTTTATCAATTATTTATTCCTAACAACTCAAATAATTGATATGTGCATTTTCAAGATTATTACTCCATACAACTAAGACCTTTTCAATGTATTGGAACCAGTAATATGAAAGACTTACTTTCAAGAATAAATCATTAGTGTAAATTATTGTGTTTAGTAGTTTTGAAATGGAATACACAATTGTATAGCATAGAAGTATTGACCATGCTGAAACTTGGATCTCATGTCATGTTGACATTATTCAAATTGCTTTGCTGATTGCTGTGTCAAAGTATATAGATACTATGCGGGGCAATTAGAGGCTAAGTGGAGCAATTACGTGGAGATTTTTATTGACTTGACTTTTTCCAAGACCTGTTACAAAACATTATCTTAATTAATTAAGGTTAACATTCGGTAAAATGGGTCGATTTTGAAAGTTTCAAAAAAGCCTTGCTTTGGGCAAAATACTTCTTTGCCCAAAACAAGGCTTTTTTTGAAATTTTAAAAATTTTACCGAATGTTAACCTTAGATATCTTCCCGGATCACTTTTTACTCTGGACCAAATACTTTATATATTTTGGTCTGGGGTTATTCTGTTACCTCGCCCTTTCTGAACCCATATTCCTAACATATGATCCATAGTGATATCTTATTTTACACTAATTAGGAATTTATATTGTCATTAAGACTATAAAATATGTAAGAAAATTTGTTAGAAATTTTATTTGTTACGCAATAAGATTATGACACATTTTAACAAGAAGACACATTTTAACCACGGATTCGGTACTATTATATATTGTTTATATGTATATGCCAGTAAGATATATTTATTTATGGCCTATTGTGCACAGAATTATTCTTAATATGTATCGTGAATTCGTATTATTCACACCTTTGGCAAGTGCCATTGCCTTAGTATATAATGCTATGGTAAAACTATATAAATTATTTTAATTAGAAGGGAAAATTCAAAATCAAAATCACTTAGAAATTAGATATACGTAGTAATACAGAAAAAGTAAATAAACATCATTGTGGATAGAACAAAAGAAACTTAGTTTAGCATTTGAGAAAATACATATTATAGAAATTCTAAAAGTTGTATGGAAGAGAGTTAATCATGCGAATATCTGAAGACAGTCTTTGTAGGATTGACAGGTTACGATAACTCTTTCTTTACTGTCTATACAAACTCCAGCTGTATTGGTAGCAGTGTATATCGTGTGGACCAACTCAAATTGGGGATTGAAAATCAAGAGAGAATTGGAACTTCTGTCAGCAATCAAAATATTGAGAAATTCATCAATAAATAGACCACAAGGGAGAACGACTTGCATTCCTCCTCCTCCATACTTGTATATCCCACTCTTCAGTTCAGTGAGATTGTAATCATAAATATGCAAACAAAAGTTAGACTGATCAAGAACGTAAATGTAGAATTTTGACAATTTCACATCATGAGGGTTTGTTAGTTTACCAATCTGTGCTTTGAACTTGAGCTCTTTAGAAACAATTTGAACACGATGGTTGCCAGAATCAGTTATGTAAATATCTCCATTTGATTCATCATGAGTAAGACCCAAAGGGAAAATAAATTCCAATTTGCCAGTCCCATATTTCCCAAATTTAGAAATAAAGTTACCATCCAGTTTATAGATGAGGATACTAAAAAGTCGTTTGTTTGGATTACCATGTGAGATAAAGACTCTATCTCCACTAACGACTAAACCTCTAGGATAAGCCATCTTTCCTTTACCGCCACTATCCCCAAACTTAAATAATACCTTCCCATTGTCAGTAAATACTTTTACACAGTGATTACCTTGATCTGCAATATAAATATGACCTGTTTTATTTTCAACTGAGACTCCAGTAGGGAAGTTGAGTTGTTCCATTCCAGTTCCTTTCTCACCTACACTCACTATAGGATCTCTCATCTTGTTTCGATAATCAATCACCCTCCCACTTTCTACCAATTCACACAAATTATTCAATTCTGCATAGATTCTGCCGGTATCGCAATTGAAATAGACCATTTTAGGTTCTTCTGGAATCTTGATTGATTTGAATTCATTCTCAGTTTGTTCTATCAAATGTTCATGCTTTTCTTTAAGAAGAGGATATTTCATATCGTCCCTCAAAAGTTGTATTGTTTTCTCAAAAACTATCCTATTTTCTTTTTGTTTAAGGATTTCATTACGGTAAGAGTGATACGAAGTTTGTATGGAATCCAACTCTTTCATTAGTTTAGATTCTCTAGCTTTCAGACATTCAATAAATTCGCACACTATTTTTTTAATATGCTCCCTAACTCTGTTCAACTCACATACGAAATTATCTTCTCCCAAATCTGAAGGAATAGAACTCGCTGTAGCCATTAACTTGTCGCAAATTAATCTCAATCAAAAAGTGTGCATCAGCATTTTTTATTGACAAGCTCCTATTCAGATAATATAATACAATGTATACAGTAGTCCCCGTCATATGGATTCTAGTTGCTCAATAGCTATGTTAAATAGGCACATGTTCAAGTCGTATTAATAACGGGATTACCTCAGATCATTATATAACTAGATGTGTAAATTGATAAGAATTCAAATTGAAAGTACTTGTTCAAATCTCCAATCGCATCCGAGTTTCCTGTAAACAGAGCAAGAACATTTGCACTACGTTGGTAGCATATGACATACTAATCGATTTTAGCTACGGGACTCACGAAAAAGTTGGTCCGGGTCAATTTTTTGTGCCATTTAATTGCCTACGTTAAAGCAGTCCTCTCCTCATAGGATGTGATGAGTTTACAATCACTATAGGAAGTATCTAGTATAGGCTAATAGGGCTTCACTACATACGTACAGTCCCCGGACAAAAGTATTCAACCACCACAGAAACCGCCATACAAATAGTATTAAAGTGGGTCTATTCATAAAGGATTATGTTATCAAACTGTAAGGAATACTCTATTTTAAATTTCAAATTCGTAAACTACACATTCTAATTACTCATAATTGATATCCTCAGCTTAATTACTAACTCCCAAGTTAATAAATATTAACATTTGCTACTTGATGCTACTTGTCCCAAGTCACAGCCATTATATATGATGGCGTTTAGTGACACAAAGTGGCATAGGTTCATAATTTTCAACATAAGAATAGGTAATTGAGTTGAAATTCTCAATTATGAGTAATTAGAATGTGTAGATTACGAATTTGAACTAAAGAATGGAGTATTTTCTACTGTTTAAGGACATGTTCCTTTTTTAAAAGATCTAATTTATATTTGTATGGAAGTTTTCGTGGTGGTCGAATACTTTTGTCCGGGTAGTGTATATATCCACAGGGGCGTCCAAAGACTCACCAAGGAAGTTGCTCGACTGAGTTTTTATGTTCACTGCCATGCTCAGACTCAATCTGGTGGTCGTCGCAGTATGTACTAACGTGGGACGCGTAACGGATATGTTACATCAGTGATTCTCAAAGTGGGCCGTAGAGCCCCCCAGGGGGCGCTGAAAGGTTGTTGGGGGTTGCTATAATGTAAGGGGGCGCTGGGGGGGCGCTAATGTGTTTTGTTAGCAATACATCTACGATATTTGAACCAAAAATGTGTATTCCAGAATATTGATGGTCAATCTTTGAAACAAATTTCAACATTCACTGTGGTTGTTAGAGCTAGACAGTACAATAATCACACTCTCAATGGTTTCCCATGACTAAACAATACAATGATTAGTAATTTACACTGTCAATGGTTTCCCGTGACTAATTAATACAATAATTACACTGTTGATGGCTTACGGAATCATACCAAGTTGACAACCATGTTGTTTTTTCAAAACAAAAATAAAGGTCACCGAGTGAGTAAATTATTCTCAATCACAGAAAATGAACAGTAAAAAGAAATGTAGACAATATAGTGCTGATTATATAAAATATGGTTTTGTTAAATCTCCAAGCAATGAACAACTCCCGATGTGCCTGCTTTGCGAACAAGTTTTTCCTAATGAAGGAATGGATCCATCAAGAATGATCGATCATTTGAAATCGCGTCACAGTGACAAGAAAGATAAAGATGTAGAATTTTTCATTAGCTTGAGAGACAATCGCAAAACGATGGGCAACATGTTCAGAAAAGTGGACTCACAAAACAATGATGGCTTGATTGCATCGTATAACATTTCGCTACTAATTGCTAAAGCTGGAAAGTCACATACAATTGGTGAACAACTTATTCTGCCCGCAATCCAGGAAGCACTGGACGTGCGTAGTCTGATTAAGTCAATTTCATTGAGTGACGAGGCGAATACATATGATGGCTAATGACATCGAGAAAACAATCTACGATATTCTTAAAACGACGGAATTTTCGCTTCAAATCGATGAATCCACAATGAAGGTAACGAAGCACTGCTCCTAGCATATGTCCGCTTTATTCAGGAAGATAATTTGGTCGAAGAAATGTTGTTTGCTAGACCTCTTTTGACTGATTCAAAATGTGAATCCATTTTCAAATTTTTGGATAATTTCTTCCAAAAAAAAGAAATCCCTTTTGTAATATTATTGCGTGTGCCACAGATGGGGCTCCTGCTATGGTCGGCCGACATCGTGGATTTATTGCATACTTGAAAAATGCTGTTCCTAACGTTTTCGCCGTACACTGCGTCGTTCATCGAGAACATTTAGTAGCAAAACACCTTAGTCATCATAACAGCTGTCAATAAAATAAAGTCTGCGAGCGAGAAGGAAAGCTGAACATTTTAAAAATTGACAAATTTGGTGATTTTCGTGCGATATCGATTATAACAGTAGGGCAGGCGTATTTAGAGATGTTATCTCCCATATAATTAATCAATGGTAACCACAGGCGCCCAAAGGGCGCATCCGGCGGACACTTTGTGTCTGCTAGCCGCGGAGTGGAAGCAAGCGAAGCGCGCTTGTACTTGTATATATATACAGTATATATACATATACTACTATATACAAGTACAGTGGAACCTGGTTCATAGGCGTAGGAGTAGGTGCGGCAGGTCCGGCTTTGGCCGGACCACTTTTTTGGGCAAGGATCAGATGGTCCGGCTTTTGGTCGGACTTCTTTTTTAGCGGGTCCGGTTTTTGGCCGGACCATGAATTTTCCTATTTGCTGACTTATAAGTTTGCGCTATTGCATTCCAATGTATGTATATCTTTTGTCTGACCTTATTTATCAAGTTTGCTAGCTGAATTATATCTCTCAATGGCATCTAATAAATTTTGTAGTAGCGAACACCGAATGGATATTTTTGGTACATTTTCAAGTCAAGAGACATGTAACTTAGTATTTATATAATCAATAATGTGATTATTTCTCTAATATTATTAATTTTATTTTTATTGGACAAATGATATAGCAAAATTCCGAGGCCAACTCATGGTTTACATGTTTTTAGCCGGACCACTTTTTGAGTCAGTGCTACGCCACTGAACCTGTATATAACGGCCACCCAAGGGACTGGACAAAATTGGCCGTTATACACAGGTGGCCGTTATATACAGGTGATTGTCTTAATCCTCAAAAGGTATACTACAGAGTGGCCGTTATAGCAGGTTCGACTGTATATCTGTAACGAATTGATTGAAGAAATTGCCAGGCACAGAAAGCTTTTTTTTTGCATGTGGGAGTATTTTGGCTATGGCTCCACTAAATTCTGAGCTCAGACGAAAATATCGACTCATCATGGGATTATGACGTCATTGTCACCTTTTTATTATTAAAAATTTTAGTTTTTCGACCATAACTCAGCTATTTTAGGTGATAGAAGGCCGAAATTTTAATAGAATGTATATATTAATATATCTCATATATGATACAACTCTTATAAAAAAATGATGACTCATCACTGTTATGACGTCATCATTACGCATCGAAATTTTTAAAATTGACAATTTTTGTGATACTTCGAGTGATATCGATTATAACAGTAAGACAGAAGTATTTAGAGATGTTTTCTACAATATAGTTAATCAATGTGAGTCCAGGCGCCCAAAGGGCGGCTCCGGCGGACGCAAAGTTTCCGCCAGCCGCGGAGCGCAAGCAAGCGATGTGCGCTTGTGACATTAAGAAAGGGATGTTTTAATATTCAAATCTTTTATTTTTCTGATCTTGTTTGAATGATGCGATAAATTTAATCGTATAACCCATATTTTCGAAAAGTATTTTAATGGAACACATAGAGGAGCGCGCTCCTTTTTTCTAGCAGCGGGAGCCGGGGTGCACTCACTCAGTAAAATTAGGAGCCGAGGCTGGAGAGCTCTCCTAATTTTTTTAGCTAAATCCTCTGACTGTAGGCCATGCTTTTAGCTAAGTTAGCTAATTCATGAATTAATGAATAATTTGAATATTCATAATTCATCAAGCCTGAGAGGAATTATTCAAAATTGAAAGTTTTCTACAGGAAATATCATGAATTACGAGCGTATATGAATGAATTTTCGAATAATTCATAATTCTTTGCCATTTTTTGTGAATTAGTCAGCTTAGGCTTTTAGCAATCTCATACTAGCTTTTAGTCATTACTGTGACTGCATTAAATAGTGTGAAATTGATGATTCATTTTTAAATAAAGATTGTGAAAAATGGTTCTACAAGAGTCAGATTATACTGCCAAAGACAATATACATAGTACTAGAGCATGATATAGCAGTGGCCATGGTAAGATTCGAACCAGGGAAAAGTATAGTAGTATAGCATAAAAGCCTATGTTTATGCATAGTATTAATAAAAGTTCCGCATAGTATTATTAGAAGTTATGGAAAAAAAGTTTCCTAAATGGTTGATGGTAATCAGTGCCATTGTAGTTTTCAAAGTGATCCTATTAATGGTGTGGACTAAACACTATTCACATGGTAAATCTGAAGAAATAATCCTGGTTGTACAAAATGGGGTAACACAGATAAATAATAATGAAAGTTCAACTTCTGTGGTGAGCATGATTGAGTCTAAAAATATTACTGATGCAGTGATCAACTACACAAATATCTCCTCAGAAGAAGTTGTGACAGTTTCAAGTCAGCATAGCGTCTTCCTTGAAGACAATATCGATGAAACATTCGTATCAGTGAAGTACGCAGACGAACTCGATTGCGATGAAGTAGTGGGCGAGGAACAAGAATCCACAAATACAATATTTGCTGTTATATCTGGTTTCGATCTTTCTAACCAAATGATTTTATCAACAGAGAGTGAAGCTCATTTTATACTGGTGGGACAGGAGAATGATATTTCAGATTCCAAACTATTGAAACAAACATTCGAGGAAAGATTGAATTTGAACAACGAGTCCAACTTCCAAATCATATTCTGTAGCGATCACATGGATACCAATTTCAACAAGACTATAAGTCGGATTTCATCGTTGCTGCAAAATAAGCTGAGAAGTTTCAAAGCAATAATAATCTTAGACATAGAATCTCAACAAATATTGTGGCCTGGAATGAGTAAGGTTTTGCAGGGAAATCACATCGCAAGAAAGAATCTGGGCTATTTGATGGGAATTGCCCTCGGAGCAGAATTTATAGTTGATCTAGATGGATCTCATATCCTCACTCATCCTGAATTTTTGAGGAGAAAGGCTTAACAGCGATCAAGAGCAATTCCAACCACCCAGTAATTGCATCTCTTCACTCTAATGTGAATAATCCGTATGTGCTGATGGGTCCAAGGACAAGACCAGATGAGAAGTTAGA
Source organism: Aphrocallistes beatrix (assembly GCA_963281255.1). Classification (NCBI taxonomy): domain Eukaryota; kingdom Metazoa; phylum Porifera; class Hexactinellida; order Sceptrulophora; family Aphrocallistidae; genus Aphrocallistes; species Aphrocallistes beatrix. The sequence goes on from OY725503.1 coordinate 1,064,397, forward strand.
TTCAGCTAATGTGATGAATAACATCTGGCCTCGAGGCTATCCTACCTCAGAACTGAAATATAAAGAGGTGCCGACATTCCACTTGTTAGAAGAGCTAGAAACCAGACTGACTGAACAATCTTCAACAGAACAGAAATGCTTCCGCTTCTCGAATGATATCATTCAGAGCTTGGAAGATGAAAGACCAGATGTTGACTCAGAATATGAGAGCAGTTTACCACTCCATGTCACATTCACACCACAATCTCATCGCCTGTCCATTCATCCTTCTCAATTCGCCCCATTCAATGCACAGGCCACCATATTCAGTAGACATGCATTCTGGGCGTTACTTCTCCCTGGGTCGGTTGGTGCCGCTGTGAGTGATATCTGGAGAGGATATATTGCTCAAACATTCTTGCATTGCACGGGATCATTACTGGCCTTTTCCGCTCCCATTGTTAAGCAAGTTAAAGATAAAAACTCGAATACAAAACTCTCTCAAAAGGACACACGGCTTTATTCGCAAATTAAGGATTTGATTGAGTTCTTGTCTGTCTACGATTGCATTCAATCCTCTCCTAAAGTCTCGAATGGTGAATTGACCGAGTCGTTACCTCATTGCATGATCGTTCTGTACTCGAAACTGGTGTCCCGTGGATTCCTGGAAAGTGAGAAAGATATCTCACTGATTCGGGAATGGATTAGAGCTCTCATTTCTTTAGACTATTTCTTTCCCAATTTCTACCCAAACAGAGAATGCAAAGCCAAACGAGATAGTCTATACCGACCCAATTGGGATTTTGCGGAGCATAGCTTCTGTAATGTGTCTCATAACACAACAACTGCTCCATCAGGACGACGAGATTGCGGACGAAGTCTTCTCACTGTAGTGCACATTAACTTTGGCCACAAAGAAGTGATTCCAGTCTGGCTTGCTCAGTGGCAATATGTATATCCTAACCCGATCTTCTACATTTCTGATCGAAAGGAAAGCCGCAACTCTGGGAGCTGCCTATTGGAACCTACTGATTATTTTGACATATCTTGCGATGTAAAGGATGTATTTGGGGGAGTAGCCTATGAAAGTTTGATCCTAGCAATGGCTAGGTATCCTGATTATGATAACTACATGTTCATTCATGATGATGCATATATTTCTCATAAAACATTGGAGAAAGTGATCCACGACAGAGTGAGTGCAATATGCAACACCCTTCTCGAAGATGGAGCAATCAAATGGTCTTGGGATCCAATGGTTCAAACAAGTATGCAAAAACTGGTTATTCAAAATGAATTTCAACCGAAATCCATCTACCGCGAGTCTACGGAAAAGTATTGCCCAGAGCTGTACGAAGATGAATCAAAATTTAGTGAGGGTAGCTTTTCCTATTATCGCAACATGGCAGATATTTTTATCCTAAAGAGTTCAGATGTTGAAGCTTTCTTGGTCATAATTAACAAGTACTTTGAGGTTGATATGTTCTTGGAGGTTGCAGTCCCGATGACATTTCGATGCGCACTCAATGCACGGGAAATTCCAAGGGTAACATATTGGGATGGTAGAAGAGGTAATATTGACCATAATAGAGGTGAGATCTGTGGTACCGATCCTCCTCAAATATTGCATCCGATATGGAAAATATCAATCGGACAAACAAATCCTGAGGAGTGGTTTAGACAGTTGAAGTTGTTTGTAACAGTTCGATATTGTGAAATAGCATGATTCTACATTTTAGAAATACTATAATTTTTTCCTGTTTTTGATTGTTAATTTTAGTTTTCTTCTTGTTCAAGCTATCTTAATAAACCATGTTTCTTCATGTTCAGTGGATATCGGGAACACCACCATAACTAACATTGGTCCATCCATCGCTTACACATTGGCGCTAGTACTTGTACAATGTGCGCTAGTACATATACACTAGTACAATGTGTATCCCAATTTTAACGGCGTTAAAAATTAGGATACACAGTTATCATCTTACATACTGTGCTACGATGCAGATGCGGACATAACATCTCTAAATACGTCTTTCTTACTGTTATAATCGATATCGCACGAAAAATCACAAAATTTTTGATTTTTGATGCGTAATGATGACGTCATAACACTGATGAGTGGAAAACTGAAATTTCTAACTATTAAAACTGGTTACAATGACGTCACAATTCCATGATGGGTCGACATTTTCGTCTGAGGTCAGAATTTAGTGGAGCCATAGCCAAAAATCAGCTTTCTGTGCCTGGAGGTTTCTTCAATCAATTCGTTACATATATATATATATATATATATATATATACAGTACCCGGACAAAAGTATTCGACCACCATAGAAACCGCCATACAAATAGTATTAAAGTGGGTCTATTCATAAAGGAATATGTACTCAAACTGTAAGGAATACTCTATTTTTTATTTAAAATTCGTAAACAACACATTCTAATTACTCATTCTTGATAGCCTCAGCTTAATTACTAACCCCCAAGTTAATAAATATCAACATTTGATACTTGATGCTACTTGTCCCAAGTCACAGCCATTATATATGATGGCTTTTAGTGACACAAAGTGACATAGGTTGATAATTTTCTACATAAGAATAAGTGATTGAGCTCAAACTCTCAATTATAAATAATTAGAATGTGTAGATTACGAATTTGAACTAAAAAATAGAGTATTTTCTACTGTTTAAGGATATGTTCCTTTTTAAAAGATCTAATTTAATACTATTTGTATGGAAGTTTTCGTGGTGGTTGAATACTTTTGTCCGGGTAGTGTATATATATATATATACAGGGAACCTCCATAATCCGACATTCAATGGGAGACGAAAAAAATGTCGGATTAGCAAATTGTCGGATTATCGAATAACCTCCATAATCCGACATTTGTGGAAAATCAGCAAAATGCCGGATTATGGAGGTAAAATAACCTCCACAATCCGACATTTGTGGAAAATCAGCAAAATGTCGGATTATGGAGGTAAAATAACCTCCACAAACCGACAATATTTGACAGACGAATAATTTGTCTGATCAAAGAGGTAAAATAACCCCTCCATAATCCGACATCATTTGAAAGAAGAATAATTTGTCGGATTATGGAGGTAAAATAACCTCCATAATCCGACATTATTTGATAGACGAAAAAATTGTCGGATTATACAGGTCGAATGACTCGAATTTGCATTACTGGAAAATCATTAAATTGTCGGATTCAAAAAAACGATCCGTGAACAGAAATAATGTCGGTTTAGAGAAATGTCGGATTACAGAGGTTCCACTGTTTATATATTATATACAAGCGCGCTTCGCTTGCTTGCGCTGCGCGGCTTGCGGACACTGCGTGTCCGCAGATTTACCCAGTGGGAGCTTGGGGATATTAGAGAAACAATACGTCGCTTTCTTGTTTTATACTAAGCACGCTGGATTGTCATTTGTCTACGGTTACATTAATGAAATCAGAACTGTAGCATAAATTTTGTTTCGTGATAAATATAATTTACTTCGTATTAAGTCAACTAATCCTGAATGTAAGCTCAATTTGAATACACAAAGTTCACATTGCTAAAGATTATTATACTTAAATAATCAATTCCAGACCATGTCGTTAAAAGTTATTTTATGATCGAATTGATTGATCGTAGCATATAACACGCTTCAATTGTTGTTAACAATCAAATAATAGACTCAAAATAGTAGTATTCAATCATTTATATGAAATAGGATCGTGTGAATGGCATTATAAAAGGCTGATAATTGATTGGTTCACATAAACCAATGAATTTCAATCACAAATAGTTCTTTTGATTGTATGCATAAGTCACTACTAAATGATTCCAATGTATTTGCATTATAAAATAATCGAATTTGATTGGTCAGCACATTTTGTCAAAAATCCTGGAGTTTTAATATATAAGATACAAGCGCGCTTCGCTTGCTTGCGCTGCGCGGCTTGCAGATTTACCCAGTGGGCGCTTGCGAATATTAGAGAAACAATACGTCGCTTTCTTGTTTTATACTAATTACGCTGGATTGTCATTTGTCTATGGTTACATTAATGAAATCAGAACTGTAGCAGAAATTTTGTTTTGTGATAAATACTTAGTAGAATTTACTTCGTATTAAGTCTTAAGTCAACTATCCTGAATGTAAGCTCAATTTGAATTCACAAAGTTCACATTGCTTAAGATTATTATACTTAAATAATCAATTCCAGTCCATGTCGTTAAAAGTTATTTTATGATCGAATTGATTGATCGTAGCATATAACACACTTTAATTGTTGTTAACAATCAAATTATAGACTCAAAATAGCAGTATTCAATCATTTATATGAAATAGAATCGTGTGAATGGCATTATAAAAGGCTGATAATTGATTGGTTTACATAAACCAATGAATTTCAATCAAAAATAGTTCTTTTGATTGTATGCATAAGTCACTACTATTTTATTCCAATGTATTTGCATTATAAAATAATCGAATTTGATTGGTCAGCACATTTTGTCACCTATCTCGGCGAGGTGTGAACATTTCGCTTAGATCTTCGAACTTAATCCTAGATTCATCATTTGACACCTACATGCCAATTTTCGTATTTCTACGACTTGCCAATTCTTCAATCAATTCGGACAAACAAACAAAAAAAAAAAAAATCCTAGAGTTTTAATATATAAGATACGTATATATGTTATGGGCAATCTGAGAAATTGGTCATTTTGCATAATGCCTAGGCAATATGCATAATGCTATTTTCTGAGTCAATATGCATAATGTCCAGACAATATGCATAATGCTTCACTCATTGGACAATATACATCACGTCCAGAGACAATATGCATAATGCTTCTCTCATTGGACAATATACGAAATACAATTTTCCATACGCATTATACAAATTTTCTTGTTGTCAGCATTATTTTTACTAAACACTTTCGTAAAATCAAGATATATAAAATGATGTTTGATCAATTAATGATACGAATAATATACGTAAATCACTAATTATAAATAATTTGGGATACACTCCTAATGCATTGTCTAGTCATTCTTCGATGATACTCAGCTATTTGGCCTATGTGTATGCTTAACTCATTCGTAGTACTATAAGGCCTTTATTTTCAAGACTCTACTTACTGCAGCTTTGGTTGTTGTGACACCTACTGTGACAAAGTCGATTTGGACGATAACACTTGCAAGTAGTACGAAGACATGTTTTCTTACAAGAGCAATGAAACATCCCTTGACCTGTCCCAACGGATTCATTACGTGCTACTTGTCGCAAAGAAATCTCTTTCTCTGTTTGAACATCATTTATCTCCAAAAATTTATGATCCAGGCATGGAGTAAATTGATTTCTGGTGTAATGTGAATTCAAGAGGCCATATTTTGTACCTAGCTTGTAGCCTACAAGCTAGGTACAAAATATGGCCTCTTGAATTCACATTACACCAGAAATATAATGGTACCTACAAGTTGTAGGTACCATTATGTTCAACTGCCACAACAACTGCTTTAATATTCCGAATACTGACTCTCGACCTCCAAATACCCAATTAGAGTAAGTTTCTAATAATAGTTAATGATGGCCTAATCGTACCCATTCATTCATAATGTTTTGCTAGGAGCAAGACCAATGTTTGAGCAAGTGGAATTGTGTCGACCGGTGTTATATAACTAGCGGCAGAGAAATTCAATGATTATGCATATTGTCTGGACATTATGCATATTGACTCAGAAAATAGCATTATGCATATTGCCTAGGCATATGCAAAATGACCAATTTCTCATATTGCCCATAATATATATATATATAATACTTACATACATATATACATTAATCGAGTTTTAATAGTAGGGATAACGTATAACGCACCTTAAGTATAGTATTATTTATAACCCATATATTTATTTGTAGTTATATCTTGAATTAAATACTAATTAGCACTTATATAATACAAGCGCACTTCGCTTGCTTGCACTACATCAGGACTACTCGATTTATGAAGACTATTCACATTCTTACGTTCTAAGTACGAAAATGGATTCTACACATTAAAATATTCTATATTAGCTGTTGAGACATCGCTTCTAATTAAAATATAAATTAGTTTCAAAGGTGTGAAAATATGTATACTATATACATTTCAACCCACGCTTGCCACAGGAATGTGTTGCGTCATTTCCGGTTTAAGCCATTTTCAATGGGGAAGCCATATAAGTTTGGGGTTACTACTATAAATAGAAAAATCCCAAGTGCATTCAAGGGTTATATAATTATATAACTATTAATAACTCATTAAAAAAATTGTATTACTTTCAAAGAGCCTTTTATTAGTCGTTGAGCTCTTACTTATATCTTTAAACAAAGCTTTGCAGTGGAGTGTTAAATTATCAAAGAGCTAAAGTATGGATATAGTACGCTTATAAAACCGGAGGATGCGAAAATTGGTAAAAATCAAAATGTTAAATTTCGCAGTAGCGGGCGTACGGAGATACATACATACATATGGATGGATGTAGTACGGCCGTCCTTGCTATAAGGGCATCTCTCTACAGAAACTTCGCTTTTAAAATGGTCCCCCGAACCAAATTTAACAACCAAAACTGATCCCCCGGACCAAATTAGCAACCAAAACTGATTCCTCGGACCAAATCTGGCAGCTAAAACTGGTCCCCCAGACTAATTTTGCATCCAAAACTGATCCCCAGGACCAAATTTGACTGCCAAAATTGATCCCCCGGTCTAAGTTTGGCGACCACAACTGGTCCCCCGGGTCAATTTTGGCCAGACTAGAACTTTGTAAGGATAACATTTTAAATGGATCACAAATTTATTGTCCGATATAAATCGCTGTTTTGGAAATCGTTTGATATTTTAGTTAATGTAATAAAATATTTATAATATACATAGCCTACTATACATGTGTATAGTAGGCTATGATAATATATTATATTTTCAAAAACATCGAAATAAATGTTTCTGAAAATTATCAATATCGGACTGATCTTGTTCAAGGAAATTAAGGAGAAAATTGATAGGAATTGAGCAATTTGTTACGTGACCGTTTTCGAATGTGGCCATTTTGTTTGTTGCCATTTTTGTTTGTGGCCGTTTTTGTTGAGACCGTTTCGACCTGCGCCCATTTCAAGGATAATTCATAATATTTATTACATTAATTATCGATTAAGCCATTTATAATGCTCCATTTTCACCGCTAAAATTTTGCTTGAATCAAAAAATGAGAAAATGTCGCAAGTAACTGAGATGCCTGAGAGTGGTGGTATGCAACAGTGTAAATCTTATAATGGAACATGTTAAATGAGATAATCCAAAGCATATGATTGAATCTGCTAATGAGAAGCATTGTACCCAAGCTTATTAGTAGTGTAAAAGGAGGTATGGTTAGTTTATTGAGAAATAGAGATTGTACACTTTCTCTTTCCAGAGATTGCGATGGAAAAATATAGCTAGATTAGCTATATGGGTTAAATAAATGGACTAACTTGCTAAATTAAGAAATGGAAACGCATGCAAAAGCAATGAAAGTATTGTAGCCACTATTTTCATTGTTTTACTTACGATTACATTTCTTTCAATAGAAGATCAGAAAGTATAAAAACATTTAAAAAAATTAGAAACAAAAGTTCCAAAAAATGTCAACTAAAGGTGAAGTACTAAATTTAGTCCTTTTCACTGGGCTCATTCTTCTAAACTTGTTTGTCTCTGTATTTTGGGTTGTGTACTTTATCTTCAAAATCAAGAGATGCCGAGTCTTCTTGAAAGTAGCGAGGAGAAATCTAGAATATTGTAGTTACGATGACAACTCCTTGTTCGAGCTGGTCAATCTCAGAATTCTGCACACAGATAAAATTAAATACTACCTAATGCTCAGCATAGTTCTTTTAGAAGCGCTAGCAGTCATGTGTGTATGGATATATCATATGTACACACAAAGTGATTTGACCCTGAAATATTACGAAAATATCACAAATTTGGAAAATATTTGCGAAGGAACAAATATAACACAGGCAAAATATATTCAAATCTCAAAATTTTGGCAATTTGGAATAACTCAAACACTCTATCTTCTCCCTAATGCACTTTTCTTGATAAGCATTTCTATATCCATCAGTTTAACGAAGTTAATCGCAATGCAAATGAAACATCTTGATGCATGGCATAGGGTTCGAGCAGGACACATTAACAGACTCATTGTAACTATCACGTTATCCATAATCAGTGTCATCATAATAGCGATACCACAAACTCGACTGTTTGGAATGCCAGTAATAATAATAATCTTCTCTATTTACCTCTTTCTGTTTTATATTAATGTTTCGAGGTTAAGGAAGGCACTACTACAGTATGCATACGAACGGCTAATACAGTATGGAAATAACCGTGTAGAGCTCTCACAACTGAAAAGATACAAGGTCCTATCAACCTTGGTTATGATCGGAATGTGTCTCACATCAGTTTGTATCTTGATGGATGAACTCTTATTTCAGGTCACATCTATTCTCTACTTTGGAAAATGCTACATTCCACTCATCTATAACATTCCATACACTCCAATCCTCCAATCTACTCAACAGCAGTTGATATTGTTTCAAGTAAGCAAGTACGGAATTAAGATAATCACGGCCCTTCTTGGCGTGTCGCTGTGTATTCTCCTGGTTCCGATATTGTTATCTTCAATTCTCAACGCACTTTGGCTGCTCTATAAACGATTCAAAAAAGGAGAAACTCTGAGATACAATTATGATTTACTTGAAAAACAATTGTTAACAGAAAGATAATGTTATTAGTGTGTTGTATTTATTCAGAAAATCTTTTTCATGTATGTACAGTTGAAATAAATGCCATATATTTCTTAACTATTTCTCTTTCAATATCCTTTGAGTGGTTTTAACATTAAATTCCATGGTAAGCCAAGATAAAGATGGGTTGATTGTGCTTATAAAACAGGTCAGAAAATAGCCTTATTCGTGCTAAATATATTGCGCAATAGCATGATGACTTAACATAATTATGGAATAGGTATCCGTGGCTCTGCACTATGAGGATAAGATTTTGAGAAAACATTCCTGGTGTTAGTATCAATTAAAATCAGATACGGCAAAATATTATTGCTTACAGCAGTTTTCAAATTAGAACAATTATGGAAGCATCCTAATCTCATATTACCATTCACTATTCCTCTTAATTAAATATTTGCTTTAAGAATAAACAATTGAGTTCTAATGAGAGTTTGTGTAATTGGAACTACACGCATATGTCAATATAGAAAATTAACGTTGGATATTCATAAATTAAATGTAATATTTGCCGTGTTCAGTGTTAATCACACTTTATGCCCAAAAGAATTGAGAAAAATGTATGATATGTAGTGTGAGTACAATCAAGGGATCGTGCCTTTGAATAAGGAAATCCTTTATCTGTGTGTGTACCTTAAGTTTATAATAAGGCACACAGTTCCTGTATCCGAAACTATGATTAATTTTTACAGCTTCCTCAATCAATTTAGAAAAGAATTATGAGAATTTTATGTTAAAAAATGGGGACGCTGCACTTGTCAGAATTTTGAAGTTGTCATTTGTCAGAATTTCCATTACTGGCGTTAGTCAGAATAGTTTTTATTGAGTTCTGACTAGTGATCGACCGGGGGGAGAATTTAGCCGGGGCCGGGCTGAACTGTTTTTGGCCGGGATCGGGGCCGGGAGACCGGTCGATCCCTAGTTGTTTCTAAAATACAACCTTCGAACCATTGGGTTTGGTTCGTTCAAGCTACCTCAGCCACCTCCTGAAGTTGATCTTCCAAACCGCAACTCAGAAATTGATGATGAAAGTTCGGCTTAAATATTTGTTAGTATAGGTAGATAGTAGATTCGTTAGTATAGGTAGTTAGTGCAGATTTGTTAGTATAGGTAGTTAGTGCAAGTAGGTAATAGGCTAAATTTATGTAGTTGTCATACAATTATAAAGTTTCCTTCGTAAACAACATGTTTTTCCAACTCAACTGGGCCCCGGCCAGGTTCAGGACTTTAAACCGGGGCCGGGGAAGGGACAGAAGTGGCCCGGATTGGCCGGGACCGGGGCCGGAGGACCGGTCGATCCCTAGTTCTGACTTAGTCAGAATAGTTTTTATTGCGTTCTGACTTTGTCAGAATAGTTTTTATTGAGTTCTGTCTTTGTTAGAATGGGAGTCAGGTTCTACTCTAGTTTCGTGGGAGTGTGGTTGAGTGGCATTTTGTTTCTTTCAGAATGAATGGGAGAGCGAAAGTGAGCATTTTCGAGAGTAATATGTAAAAGAAAGGTGTGAAAAGGGGCATTTTATGTTCGAAATAGTGTCCATTTGAATGTGAAAGTGGCATTTTAATTTCGTGACGGGGTGATTGAGTGGCATTTAGTAGAATTCTAGAAATTCCATTCTAACAAGTGCAGAACTCTAAAAATCTCATTCTAACAAGTGCAGAATTCGATAAAAACCATTCTTTAAAAGTCAGAACACAATAAAAACTATTCTGACAAAGTCAGAACGCAATAAAAACTATTCTGACAAAGTTAGAACTCAATAAAAACTATTCTGACTAACGCCAGTAATGGAAATTCTGACAAATAACAACTTCAAAATTCTGACAAATGCAGGCGCCCCTAAAAAATTGCATTTTGATATCAACCACTTTCTCATATATCCCCTGACAGGGCCGGCGGAAGCTCGTGAGAGGTGGGACGGCCTTGAATTGTGATGACAATCATGATTATCGCAGAGTCAAAAAATTTATATTACGGTCAATTTGAAGTGTTCGCAATCCCTCCCAAGCTCCCATATATATTACGATTATGGAGTACACTAGCTGCTCAACTACGGGATCAAATGAGTCGCCACACCAGATTTTGCACCAGACATGGTAGTAGCGCCGTCGTAACACTGGCCGCGGACATTCTGTCGAACCACTTCCGTTGAAACTAACGTTTCATTACTAAGGTATTTCCAAACTCACGTTTGGGAAAGCGAAAAGAGGAAGGTTGGTGCGGCTTGTCACCGATCGCCGGTGTTTGTAGTCGGCTATTGCCATCAAATGAAGCCATCGCGCTAACTCAAATATATCCCGAGGATTACTTGGGGTCAAAGGTATAAATAGAAATGACCCAGCTTTCATTTTCATTTTCAGTTTACTTTCAATTAACTTGCTTGCGCTGTGCGCTTGTGTAAATCATAATACTGCCTTTTTTTGTAATGAACTTATTAGTGATTTTAACACAAAACTGATGTGCTAATTCATTCAATAATAATAATAAGTTCGTAATTGGTAGTAGCTTTAGAATATAATTTGGAAGGGGATGCGTTGACGAATTTATTCTTCTTTTGCTCACATTTTATATCAACATCCCTTTGCAAAGGCTAGTTTATCTGAACTAAATTTTCCTAACGTCCATATTCACAAAGGACTTAGCTCAGTCTTAAGTCCTTAGTGAATGAGGGCCCTGATCTTGTAGAATGACAACATGACTATCAGTATTTCGTTTCACAATAATAATGTGAGCGTTTTATTTTTTTCAGCATATGATATAAACTTCAGAGAATAAGCTGTATCGACACCGGACTGATTTTGTGGGACTAAGCAGAGTGGTTGACAGGGACGGAGGACTATGAACTGAATTCTCGCCTTGAAACAGTGACTTGTTTGCAACTTCGTCCACATTGATATTACTATTATGATGAAGTAAAAAACATTTGGAGGATATTCAGTGATAATTTGATTTGTTCAGTGACAAACTTAAAATCTACGAGCGGATAAGGTAGAATGTTTTCTCTTTTAAACTATTTAGTGCTGCCAATATAATATAAATATTTGTAATTGAAAGTTAGTTATTTCTAGTATTGCAACGCATACTAAAATTGGTCAGTAAATTAATATTTAAATATTTCAAAGTAGAACTATCGTTATAAATGCAAAGCAAAGCAAACTCAACTAACAATGAAAAGGTGAAATCGAACTAAAAACCCCGATTAATATATAAATTCCTAATTCTCTTCAATTAATAGTAAATATTTCGTACCTGTTGATTGTAATAGCTCTGATTTTTCGTGATTAGACTCTGAGGCCAACGAGAGTATTATATTCTTAAAGCCTTCGTAAGTATCTAACTTCATTGAATTAAATAAGTCAACTGAATTTGATTACTCAAGTTCCAAGATAAACTACTTAGTAGAACGGCTTACTGCTCCTGGAATCTCTGCTCGGTTGACTTTAGTACTAAATCTCTATAGAATGATCCAAGTTTACAAATAAACTACCTTCCTATTCCTATTCTCTAGTGTTCAGTGAAAGGAATATGGAAGAGTTTCACACCTTCCATATGCACTCTACCAGAATCGCAATTGAAACAGGTCTAATTAACTTGTGTGACAGCTTCACTCAAAATAGAACGAGGAAATATGAATGGCATTATGATCCTCGATTTTAGAGACTTTTTGACCAGGTTAACCATGAAATTTTAAATGAGAAGCATACAAGTTACAACCAAATCATTTCTACTTGTATTTGTCCAGTCTCTTCTGTAGGCTAGAATAAAATTAATATTATACTCTAATTACAAGTAGGAAGTGGTGTAGCCTACTATGTAGTCTTTTCTGAGTATGTTATCACAAAGCATTCTACATTGCACAAGATGATTTCAATTCAATTGATAAGAATAATAATTTTGCAGACGGTATGATTGCGAAGCTAATTAGAAAAAAGGTTACAAAGCTATTTAGTGTGTGAGATACGTATATATTAGATAACGAAGTGAAATACTTTTGATTTGGTAGATTATTACAAGCGAATTTATTTAATAAATCTACACCAGCTGCTGATGTTGCTAATTTTTGCCGTAAGCGTGTTATGATTCAAATGCTTTGTTCAAGCAAGTAATAGGAAATTGATAAAGACACTACAGGTGCAACAGTGCACTAGTGTAGACTATTTAAAGTGTTTAAATGTACTAAAAATTAAGAATTACCAAAATATTTCTCTCAACTTTTGGTCCACTTGGATCTCAAGAGAATATCCAGAGTCGTAGCCATCAGTCCGGTTGGTTCGGTTTCAGCCTGACCACTTTTTAGTCCCAACTAGAGGCGTAGGCATCCCAATTTTTGGGGTTCTGCAATTCTTCCGTGAGAGTGCCTGCGGAACCCAATGAATCTGTGGCAGTATAGGAGGACATGGCCAGGTTGTGGCCTAGGCTGCATGTGCCACACCCTGGCTACGCCTCTGATCCCAACCGGACCACTTCACACTTGGTGCCTACTGCCTTCAAATTATAATGAATGTTCTATTAACCTTATTCTACGTAAATAAGAATAAACCTTCATTGAGGAGGTTAATTGAGAAGTAACGGTACATGTATTCGGAAAAAAAATAACAATGAAATATTATTTTTTAGCATAAAGTAATTGATAATGGCGAATATGGACGAAGCTGAGGCCTCTTCTAAGAGGTCTCAATTTGCAAACATTCCAACTGTTTCGATGATTCGTAGAGAAGTAGCACGTCCAGGAGTTGAAAAGGATTGGAAAGAGATACAGAGCAACACATTCAGGAACTGGTCCAACTACATGATAGCAGAACCGGGGAAAAATGAAGTGAAGGTGAAAGATTTATTGATGGATTTCTCAACTGGTGTGAATCTGATAGAGCTTATCAACCACTTGGCAAAACCAAGAGGCATCAAAAGCTATGTCATAAATCCGAAATCCGAGTTTCAGAAATTAGAAAACTTAAACAAAGCTTTGAACTTCATTCAAAAAGATGAGGGAATCAAACTAGTCGGAATTGGTGAGTTGTGAGAATTATACGAATATTTTAAAACGATATAAACTGTATTTCTAAAATTGCAAAGCAAACCACGTGTACGTGTAGGTAAGTATAATCACAGTTTTACAGAGCCCAACAAAATATAATACCTTGCATTTTCAAAATGAAATATCTAGCTATGTACATGCATAATTAATGACCTCAAATTTAAAATACAGTTCTTTTCGGGTTCGGCGCTAGCCTATATGTAACTTGTGATGTTTATAATGCGTCCGTAGGAGCTGAAGATATGAAGGATGGTAATGAGAAACCAATAATGGGTCTCATTTGGACTCTAATTAAACACTATAAAATCAAGAGAGGAGGCAAAGAAGGAGACAAAGGCGGATCAGCTACAGATTCTCTTAAGAAATGGGTTAATTACTTCATCTATCCAGAGTGAGTTAAAAATTAGCTAATAACTAGGGGGGCCTGGGAATATACTATAGTATTGCTCTATTCTAAAAAATACTGAGTCGAGATCGCGTATTTGTCAGCATTTTTTAAATAATTCAACAATTATTGTTAAAAAATATCAATAGAAGAAAACCTAAAATGATTCCAAATAGGAAAAATGGGAATGCAATACTTCAGGATTTCCTACCACGTGGTGTGATTTATGCATGAGAGACATGTCCTTTATAATTAATCTAAACTAATTTGATTCTTACTACCTTGATACATCAATACATATTTTACGATAGAAATGATCTCAAAGGTTGAAAATATTCTTCATATAGATTTCAAATTCCAGGCTTTGAAATATGAATATTACTCAAAGTGTATCAACATATTTAATTTATTCTCCCCATCCCTCAACACGCTTACTAGACCTGCACTATCGGTATATCGACCGACTTTTTTTATTTTTTATGCTATCAATGGTTTTTATCATGGGTGATAGATTCTGAATATCAAATTTAGAAAGAATATTGAGAACATTTTACTCGAAATGTTAATTTTTTACTCGTAAGATCATTTGATCGAGGGGATTTTAAGGGCGACTGAGATAGAAACAAAGTGTTCGCAGGTCGCGCAGCGCATGTGAGCATATTATTAATAATATTATTAATAAAATCAAAATTGCATAAGACCATTACTACGTAGTAATGACTGGTTTTATGTAATTATATTTCTGAAATAAACAACGTAGATCTAGAGTTGATGCTGCAGACTTTAGTTCTACCTATATTCCAATAGAAAAGTGAACAACTTCGAAAAGGATTGGAACGACGGCATAGCAATCTGCTCTTTAGTGGAAGGCATCTGCCCTGATACGATCGACACTAGCGTCCTGAATAGAGAGGAAGACATTGAGAACTGTGAGCTTGGGATATCAAAAGCTTCCGAGGTGTTGAATGTACCAACGCTTATATCAGGAGAGGATATGAGCAACCCCAGTGTGGATCAACTGTCAATGATGACCTACCTTTCAGGGTTTATTAGTGCTTTTGAGAAGATTTTGTTAGATTGGGTGAATCGGAAAATTCCTGAAAAGGATACGCGAAACCTTTCAACAGATTGGAACAGTGGCGATCGTCTAACTGCGTTGTTAAATGCATTCATTCCGGAATATTGGGACAAATTTGATGCAAATGACCAAGAAAATTTGGAAAGGCTACTCAATAAGATTGAAGGACAATTTCCCACTAAATATGATTTACATGCTAAACAGATGATGGATCCACAAGTAGATAACCTCATCATCGGATGTTACCTATTCAGGTTGAAAGGAAAGTTGGATCAGTTAGAAAAGCAGCAGATGCGAGATAAGGAGAGATTAGAAAGAGAAAGGCTGGCAAGAGCAAGGGTGAAAAGAGAACAGCTGGCATTAGAAAAGGAGAAAGAAAGACTGGAAAATGAAAGACTTAAACAGGAGAGAGAAAACGAGGCGTTGGAAAGGGAACGGTTGGAACAAGAGAAAGAAAAAGAGAGGTTGTCACTAGAGAGAGAGAAGCAAAGGATAGAGGGGGAAAGGCTTGTTAGAGAATCGGTAGAGCGCGCGTACAAGGAAGAGGAGAGAATGCGCTACGAGATAATGAAATTGGACTTATTGAATTGGGTTAATGAAATGCTATGGCCAAAAATGAAAATCGCTAATTTCGAAAGAGATTGGCTGAGTGCTGATGCTATCACAGTTCTGTTGAATAGCATGCGCCCTAACGTACTACCGGAATCAGAGGTGGAGGGGAATCACGCGGAGAAGTGGAATATTGCTCTGAAATCTGCTGAGAATAACTTTGGGTTGAAAGCTGATTTCAATGGTAAGTAGTAAATATTACAGAAATGTTACTTTTAAGATACTAGCAACCCTAGTGTGCCAGTTAGGAAATACTCTCAAGCACCTGTATTAATGGCTACTCTTACATGAAAACCTAGATTGCTACCTCAAACTAGTTGCTATATAGAAAAATCTTACAAACGAATATACTCATTTGTCTGATTGCCTTTTTACTAAGTCCTTACAAACTTAACGAATATTGGATAAACTGAATAGTATTAGTTAACTACTTCACGCATTTGTTTAATATTAATCTAGGAATCGAAGCTTCACAAGGGTTGGAAGAGAGAAAATGTATCGAGTTCATCAGCAGCTTCGTAAAGCCATTTAACAACGAAATGAGGCAGTGGGTCAACACCAAACTGTCCACCAGACAGCAGGTCAACAATTTCGGAGAAGATTGGAAGGATGGGGAACGACTGGCGGCTCTATTAGAGGCTATAGCCCCAGGATTTGTACATGCAGGGTTCGATTCTAATAACAAACAACAAGGTAAGTCATAAAGCATTATTTTAACGAACTTATAAATTCATTATGAGTGATTGACTTTACAAAAAATTCCATAGGTCAAGAATTGGTGGCTAGAGTGCACAGAGAATTTCTCAAAGTTTGTCCCTTCTTGTATGAAGACATTTTAAGTGGAAACTTCAAGCCAGATATCATGGCTGTGTACATCAACAGATTTCGTACCATCACTCTACCGTATAGCACAGAAGAGTTAGTGCTGTGGTTCAATTGTATGGTCTGTCCATTTCAAGTGAACAACCTCACTACCAGCATGTTACACGGAGTAGCACTAGAATACCTTCTCAATGCAATGACAAACAATGAAGATAAAATAGAGGATAAGGACAATACATATGTGTTGTGCAATGAAGTAGTACGAACTGCTGGGAAACTTGGTATAGTCGCAGAAAATTTTAAGAGTCAAGAACTAGCAGAGGATAAGGTGGACGAGTTCAGGATGCGTCAGTATTTGAGCAAATTCAGAGATGTGTTTATGCATAATAATGAAAACATTGTTCAAGAGGCAGGGAGAGGGCTAGAAGCAGCACTAGAAAAGAGAGATATAGAACTGAGCGGAGATGTGGTCTCACTTGATGAGAAGAATCGTGGATTATTAGATGCAACTAAAGAGAAATTCGTATTCACCTTTCCAGCGGATAACGCAACAATCCAGAGCCTAGATAAAGATATCCATATCACTTCTACCTTCCTATTCAAACTCAGTTCTGCAGAAAAAAGAGTACCCATCACACCTGCTGTTAGTCAAGAGGATATCGCAGATTCGCCATACCCCGCCACTATGGATCCAGAAGCTCTTCCGCTCACACCTACTGAGGTTACTGTTGCGCCTATACTCAAACAGTCAAATATTGGCAGCACAAGGCAAAAGGCGTTCAAAAAGAGGCCCAAAGTAGTAAGATATTTAGCGACTGTAGGCTTAACTTTTGGGGCTATCACCATAGCACTGATGCTGGTGGCAGCGTTTATTGGGCTAATAGTTGTAGCTAGTCTATGAGATAATGAGGTTGCTGTATCTCAGGCTATCTCCAAAGTGTAGAGCTGACTTTTCCCTAAACTATGGCCCAAATATGATGTTCTATATTTCTTAGTGTTTTTACATCTTCATTTTTTATATTAAAATTATTTACAAGTGTTGGCAACTTTATAAAATATTGGTTTATTTTGTAATAAAGTTCTTTCTCTCATAGTACAATGTACTTCCCTGAAGATGTCTTCCTAATTAATAATGAAGTATACGTAGTCGCGATGATTGTCCTTGGTACATGTATTCTCTTTAGTCGGAGAGATAAAACGTTCCTTCATTTCGCGAGAAGGAAAGCAAGTTTCACAAGTCTATTTTTTCTGCCTGGACAATAAAAATTATGTGATTATAAGCGATGGAGGTGTAAATAACGTCAAATTGTTTACTCCCGAAGGCTCGCACCTGAATAGAAAGGTTTAAGCGAGGTGAAGTTTATAGTCCAAAAGGAATAGCTCTAACAAAACAACTTGATCTTGTACTAGTAGTTTCCTTATCTGACACTTTCCGGCTTTGAAATCGGTGTATAATATCCTTACTATTAAAACTCAATTAATGTGTGTATACAGTAGAACTCGGTTAGTACGTACTCGGATAATACGTTCTTCGGTTTAGTACGTACCCATTTCTCAGAACCAAAATCCATTTATAATATAGATTTCTATGTAGTACAAACTCAGTTAGTAGTACGTACTAATAATTCCTTCCCGAAGGGGTACGTCTTATCCGAGTTCAATTGGATATACAGTCGACTCCGCTTAATAGGGTCACTGTTTAAATGGGGCAGCCGCTTAATCGGGCCACTTTTGGCAGGACCGGAATAGCTCTCACACATAGAGGCTAATACAAAAATATTTTCGATTAATAGAGTTCTCCGCTTAATCGGGTCAAAATATCCTCTGACCGATGTGACCCTATTAAGCGGAGTCGACTGTATATACTAAATCGGATCTTTTCATGAAGTGAAAAGTATTAAAACTCTAAGAGCTAAGAGTCTGATTTAATATATACACGTATATACAGTCGACTCCGCTTGATATATATATACAGTCGACTCCGCTTAATTGGGTCACTGTTTAATCGGGTCACTTTTGGTAGGACCAGAATAGCTCTCACACATAGAAGCTAATACAAAAATATTTTCGGTTAATAGGGTTCTCCGCTTAATCGGGCCAAAATACCCTCTGACCGATGTGACCCTATTAAGCGGAGTCGACTGTATATATATACAGTCGACTCCGCTTAATAGGGCCACTGTTTAATCGGGTCAACCGCTTAATTGGGCCACTTTTGGCAGGACCGGAATAGCTCTCACACATAGAAGCTAATACAAAATATTTTCGGTTAATAGGGTTCTCCGCTTAATCGGGGCAAAATGTTCTCTGACCGATGTGGCCCTATTAAGCGGAGTCGACTGTATATATATATATATATATATATATATATACCATTTTTATAATGAGAAATTTCAGTTTTTGGAATATAACTCAGCCATTTTAGATGATAAAATGCTGAAATTTTAGTAATAGAATGTGTATATTAATATTCTCCACATGTGATACAACTTTCATCAAAAATGATGACTCATCAATCTGTGATTACGTCACATTACACAAAAAATTGATTAACTTGATTTTTCGAGTGATATCCATTATAACAGTAAAACAGAAGCTATTTAGAGATGTTATTTACCTTATAATTAATCATTGTGGGCCCAGGCGCCCAAAGGGCGCTTCTCGCAGACACAAAGTGTCCGCCAGCCGCGGAGCGCAAGCAAGCGAAGCGCGAATGTAAAATATAAATGTGAACTACTTAAATCTTCCCAGTATATTCGTAGACTGGAAGGATTCAAGTATCTAGAGTTCATATACTATAGCATTTCCTAATTTCTCTGGAAAATAATTTGTTTGTATTTTCATACTCTACACACAGTACTATTATTATGGATGATATACACATAAAATAGACACATTCCCGAAGTAAGTTAGAGGCTAACAACAGTTCGTCTATGAATTGGAGCAAGTAGATTAAATAGATTATTTAAAGGGGGTATACAAAGGCGAATATTTTGTTTTTATTTACGAAGCAGCAGTACTAAGGTAAAATTTTGTAAACGAAATTTTACACTTTCGACGTTTATGAATAATGTTAATGTGAAAAAAATTCAGATGATTAAAAAAATTCCCCTTCCGTTAACACTCCGTATAAAGTTCTGAATGTAAATCTATCATTGAATAAATTGATAATCCTATCACAACCAATTCTAAAATATAGGTATAAATGCTTATACAGCTCTCAAGTAAATAGTAAATCAATTTCATTTGCCGATTCAGAAGCAAGTGTAACAATTAATAACGGATTCCTAGTTTGGTTAATTATTCGTGAGAGGATTCAGTACAGATGTAATATAATATTCTATTTCAGCTCAGTTTGTTTTGAAACATTTATGATTCTTTGCTTATCTCATTATCAGTACTAACACTGGCACTTTCTGACTCATTCGTGTGCTTAATAACATCCTGTAGCTGTTCACTCGCTACCCCAGAGTTAGGCTGATAAGTTCTGTCCTCCGAACTTGCTTCTTTAATGTCAGAACAAATAGGTTTGTCTTCAACATTTCTTTCTGCTGTATTTTTTTTGTCTAGATCAGCTGGAACTGCTGAGGGTATTTTGTTGGTTAGGTTGGTATTTTGTATTTCATTCAATCTCTCCAAGTTTAATTGTTTAATCTGTGGATTCAGGTACATTGCGGGATTGCTAGGAGTTGTCATTCCTCGGATTATAAGCAAGGTTTCCTGTACCATAGCTCGAGCTAGATCATCTGTTGGAAGCGGATGTGTGAAGATTCCAAGGAGTTTCTCAGTAAAACTAATAGACACTTCTTTCCGACCTAAAGTGCCAGGTTTCCAGATCGATAAAAATGGGAAATCTATATTACGTAATGCAGCTTCAGTGCGTCCTTTGACTTTCAAATAAAAAATAAAGGATTTTTCGTTTGAATACGCGCCTGAAATAATACCAGTATGTTTCACTCCTTTCTCTTTGGCTATTCGAGCGAATCTTAAAGGAGTTTCCATTTCAATTTGAATGAATCGTTCTTTGGAACCTGCAGCACCTGTAGAAGAGCCCATACAACTAAAAAATGAATGCGCGCACTCGAAAATCTCTCTCAGCCTCTCATCACTAACACCTTGTAAATCTACAACATGTTCTACCAACCTTCCATCTTTGGCGGCATTCAACACCTGAAATGAGTCATTGTACTCTCGCGGCATTTCATACCTCCTTCGCGTTACTGTAGTCACACATGCAATCTCAGGTGCCAGCAACAACTCAGCTACAAGATACCGGCCAGTCGCCCCGGTGGCTCCAATCACCACGACATTGACACCATTAGAGAGGCGTGGTTTCGCTTTTAAGCCACTAGGTTCTATGTCACCTGTCGTTTCATGTCCTGGTGCATACTCTGCCATTTTGGTACGAAGAAGTCTAACAGTTAATATTGGACTTTTCTATATGCTAATTCCAATCTAAAATGCGTTAAATAAAAAAACCATTAACCTCATTCCTCGCCTAAGAAATCCAGGAATCTACGGCTACAGGAGAGCTCGCATAAGACGTGTTCGTAAGGGATATTTTTAAAAGTACGTAACAGAATGATATATTTTCTTTTTAATGCAAAAAATATTCAACACATGACACTTCAAATTATAGCATGTGGATGTTAAAATAAATATACAGTCAGGGTCGCTTATTGTGAACCACCAGGGGACCAAAAAATATGTTCATAATAGAGATACTTCATATTAAGCGAACTTGATTCAATACTAATCCTATCTAAAAAATGAAATTGGGACCAGGAGGTTAGTTCATAATAAACGAATGTTCATATTAAGCGACCCTGACTGTATGTAGATACAGTGTAGATATTGGATATAGTGATTATAGGGTTCGTGAGTTCTAGGTCAACCAAATAGCAACGTAGAGATGTACAATTGAATGTATGCTATAATAAGATTCTATGATAGATTGTTATATATCCACATACTAGTGGTAGTATAACATTGTTCTCAAAATTCCAAAATCGTATCCTGTCGTTGCCCAGGTTCCCACAGATCCCGAAAGATTAGATCGGAAAATGGGCCAAAATGAGACTTTTTTGCGCGAAACGCTCCTGGTAGAATTCAACCCTGTGTGGTGGTTTAGCGACATTATTTTAAGACAACGTTCTGGAATAGTTCACATACGTATATAGAAATATGTCAATTTTTGTGTATGTGCAAATTGATGTTAGTAGATCAGCCGTTATGTGACGATTGCCCATGCGCAATGGACTTTTTATTGCCTGCATCGCCATGGCTCTGCCTAACACGTATTATTTAAATGCATTATGGTACCACATATCAACAGAGGTATTAAAAACTAGTGAGGGTGAAGGTATTGCCACCGATCAGTAGGTGACAATAACTGGTTCGTATGCTTCAATGTATTAAAGCACACACAAACACACCAATAACTTACTAAATCAGTCTTGGCGAATATCCTCAGAGAAGCCAGTCCATCTAACGGAGTCTTCTGGAGATTCACAATCACCAATTTCCCTCCCTTCCTCGTTGTCTCCGCCGGCACATCGTTAGCAGGAGACACTCTGAGAGAGGAGCCCAGCACTAGCATCAGGTCTGCCCTGCCCCGTGCTCTTAGTCCCTTTAAAATTAGTCAAATGTGGCCGGTTGAAACTGGACCAACCGGACCGGTGGCTACGGCCCTGTATTTAAAATATTTATCTATGTCCATATATGTACGTAGGTATAATCGTTTGTTTTAAATAAGTTATTCGTCAAGTATCTATTTGAAATACGTTTAATTCTTGAAAAATTGCATTCTAATAACGATTTACTTACTTCTAATATAAACATCAGGACGCAGAAAAATCTCATAGTCGGGCTCAATAGACTACTTTAATATTACAGTAGATATTGGATATAGTGATAATCTGACCAAAATTCCCTGTCCCCTGAACTATCACTATATCCAATATCTACTGTATTTCTAAGTCAAACATAATTTGTACTTCTAGTAATTACACAGGAGGCTCTAGTAGACTACAGATACGCCCAAAAGTTTGGAATATTCGTAATTTTATCCATAGTTCTAGTTTTACATTACTACTATGAATCATATATGCATTTATACTAGGCCAAGTTACATTATCGTTTTTCCTGAAAAATAAATGGGGAAACCTACCTTACTATATTGAAAAAAGAAGTAAGGAAGCATATGAGACTCAGAGAAACCAATATCTTCCAACAAGACGGTGCTCCGCCTCATAGGTCAAAACTAGTGAAACAATGGATTGCTAATCAAAAATTTAAGATACTAGAGGAATGGCCAGCAATTTCCCCTGATTTAAACGTCGTAGAAAATTGCTGGATCTATTTAAAAAAGAAGGTGGCAGAGCATAGACCAGGGTCTTTGACAGAATTGAAGGAGCGAATAATTCAAGTATGGATCAGCGAAATATCAAAGGAATTTTGCCATAGTCTAATTGACTCAATGCCTAGGCGAATAGAAGTTGTCATTAAAGCAAAAGTGAAATCCACTAAATATTAGTTACTTGGAATGTAAAATAGTGCAGTTACTGTTACCAGTTACTGTAATGAACTAGTTAATGAAATTATACTATATATACAATTATCTGTTATAAGAATTTGTATTATTCCAAACTTTTGGGCGCCATTGTAGAGCCAGGACCGGTTCTACGGGGGGGTGTGACACCCCCCCACTATTTTAATGTAGTCGGTTATTTTCAATATAGTCGGCAGCTTCACATTTTAGTCGGCAGTTTCACGTTTCTTTTATTTTAATGTAGTCGGTTATTTCCAATATATATATCCCTTAGGACTGACACGTCTTTTTGGTATGGGTGTGAAGTTAGCAGCACATTCAACAGCGAAAAGTGAGCAGGGAATAATTAGTCCTAGTTTCACAGTGCCTTACAGGATCTTGATCAAATTTGAAACAGAACATTATGAGCGAGGTAGTTTTGTGTCATTTTAATATCTAACGCCTCCCAATTATAACCACATGACAATGACGATGCAAATTTGATGAAATTTCTATAGGATTTCACTATAGCTCAAAATGAGCAGAGTATAACTAGTTCTAGTTTCACAGTGCCTTGTAGAATCTTGATCAAATTTGAAACAGAACATTAGAATATAATATACTATAAGTGTTAATTCATAATATTAAATTTTACAAATTAATAATAGTGCCTCCGATCTTCTGGAATTTCAATGTGCAGAGGAAACCTGGAATCCATACAGTTTAATGTGATGATTTCGAGTCTTGGTCAAACCTGTTTATGATTATTGTCCAACAAATTTATGAATTCACCACAGAGCTAAGATTAACATCCAGTGAATCCAAAACTTAGTTTTACGCGGATGATGATGAATATGTACTAATACAATATAACTAATTAATTGATATCACTTGTAATTAACTAATGCGAAAATAAATGTAATATGGTTTCGAATGAAAATATTTTCAAAATATAGTAATATTTAAATGATAAAACTATCTAAAATTACTATTTGCTACTTATACAATTCATTGTTAACAAATCGATTTGGTTCATTTGATGTGTGCAGATTACTCGAATGGTCAGTTTTTATTCTTAGGGTTTTCATCACAGCTGAATAGATTTTAAATTTCTTTCTTTTTTTTAATTTTAGAAAATGGTGATAACAAATTTATCATTTGTCAGAATCTACCTTCGAAGATACTAAATGCTTTATCGAAATTTGAATTGTGTAAATTCACTGTACTGGAAAATCTTAACCTGACTAGAAATTGGCGTAATCCGTTCGGTTTTTGGGGAAAGCTCGCAAAAATGGTATATGGTCGAAATCGTCTAGAACTACGAGCAAAGCTTATGAATATATGGCGCAACAACAGATACAACAATCACAGGTTCAAACAAATTTTTTCACTACATCCTTACCTACAAGTATTAAATTTTCTGATCTACCGTGTGAAGTTTTTTCAGATTTTGTAAGTATATCGTGTCCATTAGCAGAAAATAATTTTCGTGATGATGCTATCTTATCAAATAGGAATGATTCAACCCATGAGATTGAACAAGGCGAGATTCATTTAATAATGCATGAATGGTTAAGAATCTCAAAGTTTTTTGAAATTAAGAACAAATTAGAACCAGAATGCAATTTCAAAAGATCATTTCGCGAATCAAGTATCACAAAGTCGTCATTTAGCAGGCGAGAGAAGGGAAACTATATCAGAACAACTCAGAATAAAAGTGTTTCAAATTTCCATCATTCTCTGTTCACTGAACCTGACATTTTTACTGCGGCAACTTTAATTCTTTGCATTCAACTGATGTACTCAGAAAAGTAAAATCCTAACACATGTCAAAATCCAGGTTTAACAATGACATGTGGCAAGACATAATCAGTACCCAAATATCTTTTAAAAGTACTGTCATAGGTGAAAAATGAGTGGAAAAAATGGAGCAATGCATTATGATGATAGCCTTGATGACGAACTTATCTCCGTTGAAGGGATTATATTTCATTATCACGGGAATTTCAAGCCAGCAACACAAAGCTGGCAGAAAGAAAAATGCAAATTTCTGCAAATGACGTATACAAAGGGTGTTTTGTATGAGAACGAAGCTATTGAAAATCCCTGGAAATTCGACAGCTAATACCTTCTAGAGAGAACAGAATCTCACCAGATGGCAATGGCCTATTTAGATCACTGTCTTACGTAATTGCAGGACAGATAGCTATCACCAATAAATAAGAGGGCTCTTAATACAAAAAATGAAAGGAGAATATAGAGAAATATGCTCGAAGTATTGTAACGCTCGAAATGATTGCTACCCGAAGCGCGTTGCAACACAATAGAAGAATATCTCAAAATAAGCTTGATGGACCGATTAGAATCTTGGGGTACTGACTTAGAAATATTCTTAGCAGCACAGATCCTAGGTACTGACATTTTTGTCTATAAAGATGAAAGAAAATGTTGGATAAATTTTTCAGGGTATTTTTTCAATGATAAACATTCTTCTCATAACCTGACAGAGAATAGGATTTACCTGAGATTGTTTAGAGATCATTTTCAACCAGTAATACAGGTGAAATAAGTAGGAAGCATACAAATTGGATCACAAACCAAATTAATTGATCATTTTGGATGAAAATGTTAGTTAACGATATTTACTTATACAAGGATTAGCCTTGACATACATTAGGATAGCGTATTGTGAAATTAGAAGCTATAGAATCATCTAAATGTGTTATATTGTCAGTCAGTATTCAATTCAATAGTTGCACATTGCACACTAGCTATAGTGAGTTAAATAGAAATGTCCATTTTTTGCATCATCATTGTCACGTGGTTTTAATCGGGAGGTGTTAGATATTAAAATGACACAAAACTACCTCGCTCATAATGTTCTGTTTCAAATTTGATCAAGATTCTACAAGGCACTGTGAAACTAGAACAAGTTATACCCTGCTCACTTTAAACTATAGTGAAATCCTATATAAATTTCATCAAATTTGCATCGTCATTGTCATGTGGTTATAATTGGGAAGCGTTAGATATTAAAATGACACAAAACTACCTCGCTCATAATGTTCTGTTTCAAATTTGATCAAGATTCTATGAGGAACTGCCAAGTTATAATCAATTATACCCTGCTCACTTTTCGCTGCTGAACGTGTTGCTAACTTCACATCCATCTTTTTGGTTGTCCTTTTAGTGAAAAAGTCAATTTGATTCATAACTCTTTGCAATAGTGTGGCAACTGTGACACAATTTACAATTATCATTATTAAGTATCGTATGTGCAATTGAACTTTGGAGCAGTTCTAATGTCATCATCTTTCTCTCCAAATCAATGATAATTTAGCTTCATCGATTCCCTTGGGAGAGCGAAATGATGTCCTTTTTTCATCCTTACTCAATAATGAAAACTGAAATAATCTGGTTATTTGCTCCGAACGACAGAGTAGCTGGATAGCACTTCTGGCATTAGGAAAATCTTGCATACCTACATGCCAACCGTCCCGGGGGTTTTTCACTCTTCTCCTGAGCTAATTTTGACAAGTGTCCCGTTTTTACATGAAATCTCCCTATGTCCGTTTTTTGGGATTCCGTGTATAATACCTTTCTGATGCGTCCCGCTTTTATCATCAGGTTGACATGTATGATCTTGACTAATGGCAACCACGTTAAGCTTAAGGTATTCGGGCAATTCTTTTGATGGACCCATATAAATTTCGTCGAAGATAACGACAAAGGTTTATTTTTGCATTCGGGGCAGGAAAATCGTCACTGGACATGTTCTCTGGACTTTTCAATATGTGGATTTATCATACAGTTTCGAAAAGGCGATATGCAGAAGTAACACCCGTAAAAACCCTAGATCAACCGTTGAAACTAGTTTCCAGCATATTTTTGTGATCTATTCACTTTATTTACGATATATTGTATACATAAATAAATAAATAATGTATCATACAGTTGCGGAAATAAAATATTCGGAATTATGTGTAATTACATGTGTAATTACACGTGTAATTACACGTGTAATTACATGTGTAATTACACATGTAATTACATGTGTAATTACATGTGTAATTACATGTGTAATTACAAGTGTAATTACATGTGTAATTACAAGTGTAATTACATGTGTAATTACACGTGTAATTACATGTGTAATTACATGTGTAATTACATGTGTAATTACACGTGTAATTACATGTGTAATTACATGTGTAATTACATGTGTAATTACATGTGTAATTACATGTGTAATTACACGTGTAATTACATGTGTAATTACATGTGTAATTACACGTGTAATTACATGTGTAATTACATGTGTAATTACATGTGTAATTACACGTGTAATTACATGTGTAATTACACATGTAATTTCACATGTAATTATACATAATTCCGAATATTTTATTTCCGCAACTGTCGTTCAACCAAACCCAGACCTATAGCCATAAAGACAAACAATCTTTTGAGCAGTAGCAAATTTTAAGGTGTCAATATACACTGCCTGAACTAAAGTATTCGTACACCCAATAATTCCCCATGTAAAGAGTTATAATACTGATTTATTTAGCGAGTCAAGGTATTTAATTGGTGAGAGATACACTCAATTTAACTTCAAATTCAAATTCTCCACATTCAAATTACCTACTTTATAAATTTTCAACTTACTTACTTTCTTCAAGAAAAAGTTAAGTGTTTTCAGCATTTGCTTTCCTACGCCACATGTCGCGAGTGATCACCATTGTATATGATGGCATTGGTGGTATGAGGTGGCACAGTTTGAAAATCTTTAACCTTGTGGGAGTGTAAACAAGTTGAAAGATGAGAAAGTGAGTAATTCGAATATGGAGTATTCGAATTTGAAGTTAAATTAAGCGTATCTCTTACCAATTAAATACCTTGACTCGCTAAAAAAATCAGTATTATAACTATTTATATGGGGAATTATGGGGTGTACGAATACTTTTGTTCAGGCAGTGTATATCTGCCAAAATGCACACCAGATGAAACATCTTTTCGACGTAATTTCCATCGATAAAATCTCCGTCGATGTTGTGTCCTCTATTCCATTTTAGCTAAATAGGCCGGATTTAATTATCCTTCTTTGTCCATTGCAAATCATCTCACGCACTGACGTATCATATTTGAGTTGTAATTGTACATTCAGCAAAGTATCATATTTGAGTTGTAATTGTATATTCAGGAAATTCAATAGCATAGCTATGTCCCATACATTGGCTGATTTCACTGTATTTCTTGATACGTAGTACTCTATTGGATACGTCAGGGTTCTATCTGCAGGGGGAAGCTCCCCCCCCCCAATTTAACATCCTAGATAGAACCTTGTACGTACTGAACTACCATGTACAGGGCTATCAACCTGAGGTCACGAAATCTTGAGATTAGGTTTTTACTTTTTGAGATTAGGTTTTTAAATCGTGAGATTAGGTTATTATACGTAGATAACTACCCGATGATTAGCATTTTTAGCGTTTAGTGATGTATTGTTGAATTTATGGAATGCTTGACAATCCAGGAGTTTTGGTTTTCAAAATCCTGGGAAATTTTCTAATGGGTTTGACAAGTTCATATTAAAATTCGTGTCAATGAAACAAATTTGATAATCTCCCGTCCCGTCCTTCACTCCAATCAAATTTCTGATTCTCTTGGCTTGTTCACGATGTTTCTTTAATCGCGCTCAATAAATAACGATATGGTACAGCAAATATTCCAAAATTTCGTGCTCTTAAACATGTTTAGACAGAAATCATACACCTAAAGTAGCATCTCACACTATAGAATATTTCTTTCTTTACACTATACTAAGTAAGATCTGGTTGTTAATTTAGAAATTGCTCTCGTTTCCATTGAGTTTCTTTTAGTATGAAATGGTAATGAACCAAAGATAATAACAAAAGAATATTGTTATTGCTAGTTATCTACATAATAACAAAAGAATCTTGTTATTGCTAGTTATCTACATAATAACAAAAGAATCTTGTTATTGCTAGTTATCTACATAATAACAAAAGAATCTTGTAATTGCTAGTTATTGTTCACAACCAAGACATTAATGTTAACAAAGGATGTCGTCGATCTTTCTGGAACTTTTCCGCCTGACTTCACCGATGCTATGGTAAGAATTTATCCCACACAATTAGAAATTACAAGTATTTGATGTGCCAAAACTTGTTTTAACATTGGTCCAATTATAATATCACTTTTAGTTGGAAAATGGTTTAGTATGTTGCCTTTACTAATCACGTGTACATTTCATGATTTCTTGCACAATGTTAGCCTACAAGCTGTACTGACCGGATATGGACATATACACAAACTTCAATCATACTTTCATCAGGAGTATATATCTAGACTATAAATAGAAGTATGAAGATATATTTGATTGTACTTAACTACAAAGATGATTGTACTACTACGGTGTATAGCTATATTATTACTAAGTTGCTTCTTCTATAGACAAGGTAATGCATTTATTAGTATATAATTCTACGATCCTTTTCATAAACCTAATTTCTCCAAATTTCATAATTATTATTTCTTTGATATTTAGCACTAGCAGAATGCACTACATAGTATGTATACTACAGTATAATTTAGTTACACGAACGCACTTGGCGGACTTCCATAGCGCAGCTAGTGAACACTTCGTGTTCACAGAATCTCCTTACGTGTTCCTGGGAATGTAGACAAATTCAGAAACCTCTACTGGGGTGATTAATATTGATACTTCCACTGATCCATTTCAAATTTGTTTATTTTATGAATGTATTAGAAGCAAAAAAACGAACATAAGATCGAACATGCCCTACTTAATATACGGCTATATATGTCACCGAGAAGGCCATAAAACGAAGAGGCCAGTTTTAACAAAGTCAAAATTTAATTAGACCGATAATCAAAAACCGCTTCCGATAGACATTTGAAATGTATTATTACCATATACAAACATTATATCAGAGTATCCAATTCCGCTATCAAAAATTTGATATGTCATCATGTAATTGTGCAATAGGCTCTATTTAGAACTGAAAATGTTGCTGTTCCAGCTCATATTAAACATCATTATCTGCATTTCTAATGCCTGATTTTTTTGATAGAGCAACAATAGGAAAACCTCAAGCCAAAAAATCTGAAAATTTAGTTGTAATGTCTATGCATTCCTCAGTTGCTATGGAAACAAAAAATTACTTTTTTAAGCCATAACTGGAAAAGTATAGATCGTAGACACTAAGAAATTATACCATTTAATCCGTAATCTATTACTTCCTATATGAGAATAATAATATTCACATGTCTATTTTTAATAAGTTCTGAGTTATCTAGGATTTTATCATGATCTATAGAGAAGTAATGAGATGTGACAAAATCCTAGATAACTCAGAACTTATTGAAAATAGACATGTGAATATTATTATTCTCATATAGGAAGTAATAATTTACGGATTAAATGGTATAATTTCTTAGTGTCTACGATCTATACTTTTCCAGTTATGGCTTAAACATGTAATTTTTTGTTTCCATAGCAACTGAGGAATGCATAGACAATACAACTAAAATTTTCAGATCTTTTGGCTTAAGGTCTTCATATTGTTGCTCTATCAAAAAATCAAGCATTAGAAATGCAGATAATGATGTTTAATATGAGCTGGAACAGCAACATTTTCAGTTCTAAATAGAGCCTATAGCACAATCACATGATGACATATCAAATTTTTGACTGTGGAATTGGATACTCTGATATAATGTTTGTTTCTGGTAATAATACATTTCAAATGTCTATCGGAAGCGGTTTTTGATTTATCGGTCTAATTAAATATTGACTTTGTTAAAACTGGCCTCTTCGTTTTATGGCCTTCTCGGAGACATATATAGCCGTATATTAAGTAGGCCGTGGATAGAAATACGATATTTTGAATCTACACCCTTAAAAACAGGTCAACAGTTGAGAGTTAGTCTCTTGCTTATTTTTAGGATTTGTTTACTTTATGGATCTATTGTAAACCAAACCAAATTTTTATCATAGATTATTTCGAAATTGCGATATTCGAATCTACTCCCCTAAAACCGCCATATTAACTGTTGGAAGCTAGTCTCTAGCATAGTCTTCAAAATTCGCCAGGAGTTGTAAAAATATGTATATAAAGTTGTGAAAATGTATGCTTTTTTATTGCAACACGCAAATAAAATTAAGACATCTATGCAAGTTATTGGTTTGAAGTATTAATAACAATGACAATATATTGTAGTGCCATACATTGATTTATATTGTGAGAGTGAAACTATATATTGTATAGATAAGATGTTAAAAATTGGTTTCTGTTTTCTTGCAGTGTAAAGTAATTCGTAACAGGACCTGTTACGAATTACTTCAAATATAGGATTTCTAAAAACTTGATATTTATTGCACTACGTTGATACCTTTTGGAGATTAAGACAACCACTTGTATATAACGGTCACCTGTGTATAACGGCCAATTTTGTCCAGTCCCTCGGGTGGCCGTTATATACAGGTTCCACTGTACTTATAATTTTCTACCTAATAATTACATCATGCCTAAGAGGAAGTTTTGCTACGAGGGGGATCTATATCCTTTTTATCACTTCATTTATTACTACCATTTCACTTGTGCCAGTGTTTGTATCAGTATTACAGCTTAACTATTGAATCAATAACGTATTTAGCAAACTGTATCTAGCGTCGTTTTTATAATCTAGGAACATAACCCCACTATTCTCATTGAACTTACGTCTTGCCGTTCGCGATTTTGCCATTCGCGGCAATTCTCATGAACGTAACCCCCGCGAACGGCGAGGGATACCTGTATATAAATAAGATAAAGATGTCTTAAAAGCAGTTTCAAATTTTAACTACAGAATTCCCAGTATTCAGTGCCATAGAAAATGGCTGGGAGACATCCTCAATATCGGGGACACTGTGTCCCCACTGGGTATTCTACTGCTAAGACCTCCTTTTTATAAATATTGTTTTAAAATGCCGGAAATCGCGGTTTAACTTCATATATCCGTATCTAAAATATCTGAATTATTAGGTATAAAAGTATATATCATCATTCTCACAGTTTTCATTCATTCATTCATTCATTCATTCTATGTTTAGTTGCTGGAGAATCTTGTACAGACTTCTGTTATTCAGTGACTTCAAGCTCCTCGTACGATTGGGATGATGCTAATGCTGAATGTGAGAATTCGGGAGGAAGCTTAGTACTGAGAACCATACTGAAAAATGCCAGTACAATACTAAGCAATCTGAGTGCAAGCGAAACAGTTCGTCCTCCGTTTTGGATTGGACTGAGAGAATATTATGAATGGATTGACGGTACTAGACTTGAAAATAAGTCAGTTCAAGGTAGTAAAGGAAGATGCGTCCGTGTTCAAGGAAATTATTCAGAGTTAATAGCTGAAGAATGTAGTCAGAATTACTCGTTTTCTTTATGTCAAAGACGAAAGAACACAAGTAAGGATTAATAAATAACAAGCGCGCTTCGCGCGCTTGCGCTGCGCTGCGCGGCTTGCGGACACTGCGGGTGCCTGGAGTTACTCAATCTAAACTATTTTTGGAATTTTTTTTCCTTTATATATATATTGTAAACAAAGGCCAAAGAATAATTTTTCATATGGATCCGAAAATATGATATTCGAAATCTACACCCCTGAAAACCCCATATCAACCGTTGAAAGCTAGTTTCTTGCCTATTTTTGTAATTTGTTTACTTTATGTATCTATTGTAAACAAATAATTTATCATATTGATCTGAAAATATGATATTCGAAATTTACACCCCTAAAAAACCCTTGTCAACCGTTGGAAGCTAGTCTCTAGCATATAATTTTCAAAATTCGTCAAATCGTGTGAAAATATGTATATAAAGGTGTGAAAATATACAAATAACCTTTTTACTGCCATACACTATAATATATAATTGAGACATTTATATAAGTTATTGCTTTGAAGTATTAATAACAATGACAGCCTACAATATTATCGTATAATGATTTCTATTGTGAGAGTAAAGCCGTACATAGTATCGTGTAGAAAAGGTGTGAAAAATTGTTTTCCATTTTTTTTGCAGAGGTGTGAAAATTTCGCTTAGCTTTTCGAACTTAATCCTAGATTCATCATTTGACACCTACATGCCAATTTTCGTATCTCTACGACTTGCCAATTCTTCAATCAATTCGGACAAACAAACAAACAAACAAAAAAAATCCTAGTATTTTAATATATAAGATTTTAGTAAAATGTGCCCAATTTACTAATCAAAACCAAATATAAAAGTAAATGATTTAAGACTATTTATATCGAAAGATTTGGGTTACTCAGATTAATGCAGAATTGAAACTCCAGATAAATATTAATTTTAGAGAATTATCCAAACATAAGTTTACTCTGTTTTACATTCTTTTAGACGATTCAACTTCATGTCAGTGTGCAATGCTATCTTCTACTACTAATACTACAACTATTAGAACTACTAATAGTACTCCTGTGACTTCTGGTAATTTTACATTTTGCTTAGGATAACAATGTTCTTATATTTTAAATCACCGCTTTAATGCTCTCACATAATCAGGTCACATTATCACTTTTACATTATTCATATTAAAGTCCCGCTTTGTTCGTCTAATCCATAATTGGAAATTTATAATTAATACTGCCATAATGAAGTAGATTCAAATTCCATTTTAAAAAATACAAAGAAAAATATGTGACATTCTTATTGATTTTAGGTGTTCTCTTATTGGAAATTAACCTACGTTTTAATGAAGAAGCAATGAGTTGCAATTTTTGTGTATTGAAGGAATTTATGCTTTTGACTTGGAAAAAGGAATCAATAGTGGAGTCAATAGTTTACATATTTAAATGGATGAGTGACTATGTCACTCGAATTAGTCTTGTTGATATGTTTACTATTACTAGTGATTAAACTGCACTAAAATGTAATGCCAATATAGTATGCCAAACATAACTTTATGGTTAACGGCACTTAGTAAAGATATGATAAATATTTTCCTCTATTTACGAATAATCTAAAAGTGAAAGTAAAGTTGACATTTT
This sequence comes from Aphrocallistes beatrix, assembly GCA_963281255.1. Lineage (NCBI taxonomy): Eukaryota > Metazoa > Porifera > Hexactinellida > Sceptrulophora > Aphrocallistidae > Aphrocallistes > Aphrocallistes beatrix. The sequence goes on from OY725503.1 coordinate 1,098,755, forward strand.
AACAAAATCTTATATTTAATTACGACAGATCGCGCATCTTTTTTAATATTTTCACAAAAGTCTAACAAATATCACGCTTATTCAATGATTTTAATTTGATTAACCAAATTATTTCTAGTTCCTGAATCCTGTCCAGATTACTATTATGAAGTGAGTAATGACACAAAGAGTTGGGAAGAAGCTAGTGCTACGTGTGAGGAAATGGGAGGGAGTTTAGCATTGAGTAATATCCTGAATGATTTCAGTACTGTACTAAATGGTGGAGAAGACAGATTTTGGATTGGATTGAGAGGATATTACATATGGAACGACGGTTTGAAAGAATATAGACCAATTCAGAATGGGGGTAATGGTTGTGTTGTAATGGACAAGAACGGAACTCTTCATAATCAATCTTGTAACATGCAACAACAATACATTTGCCAGATAAGGAGTACAAGAAGTAAGAACTAAGGAATATTATAATCAGGGTCGCTTAATGTGAACTACCAGGAGACCAAAAAATGTTTCATATAGAAAGATTTCACATTAAGCAGACTTGCTTCAATATACAAATCATGTATAAATAATGAAATTAGGACCAGAAGGTTAAGTCATAATAAACGAATGTTCATATTAAGCGATCCTGACTGTGTTTAATATAAAATTGCACTACTAGTCTATAGAAATTCGTATACATTAATTGATGCTAATATTTAATAATTGCATTAGAATTAGAATTTGAAATATTACACACTACAACATGTTTATTTCAATTACTTTTGAAACATTGACCGAAATATTAAAAAGATAATCTTAATAAATATATTCTAAGTATAATTTAATATATAGAGGTCATTGGTCGAATGGAATTTCTAAACTTATCTGATTTACCAAAATTTAGATATCTCAACAGACTCGGAGAGGAGCTACAGTCGTGTGTGTGAAAATACAGTTACAAACAATGGGTTTTGTTATGAAGTGATTGAGATGAATGTTAGTTGGAATGCTGCTAACTCAACTTGTAAAAGTTTGGGAAGACAGTTAGCGAGAATAACAGATAATAATATAAGAGAAAATATCCGTGGAAATTTAAATAATATGAACAACTATTGGATTGGATTGAGACGAGATGGGAACACTAGTAACTTTGTATTAACAGATGGTACAATTCTCCAATACTCGAACTTGGATGTATGTCAGCCTAGTGAAGATGGAGATTGTGTGGCTGTTAGAGGTAGTGATTCTAAGTGGATCACTCAGAGCTGTGAGAGTAGTAACTCTCTCGTGTGTGAGAGAGGTAAGTTCAGTGTCATCCTTCTATTCTAAATAATTTTCATGAACCGTTGACTAAGATCTTGACAATAATCATGATTTAATTGATGCAATGAAATCAACTTTTAAGAATTCAGCAGTTTCTAATTTGTTCTGTAAAGAAAGGTTTGACAGCCTAATTTATATAAACAAGCGCGCTTCGCGCTTGCTTGCGCTGCGCGGCTGGCGGACACTTCGTGTCCGCCGGAGGCTCCCTTCGGTCGCCTGGAGTCACATTGGTTAATTATAAGGGAGATAACATCTCTAAATATGTCTGTTCTACTGTGCTAATCGATATCACTCGAAAAATCACCAAATTTGTCAATTTTAAAATTTTTGATGCGTAATGATGACGTCATAACAAAGTGATGAGTCATCATTTTTTGATGAAAGTCGCATCATATGTGAGGTATGTTAGTATACAGATTCTATTAAAATTTCAGCCTTCTATCTCCTATAATGGCTGAGTTATGCCCGAATAACTGTGTTGCTTAACTTTTAAAAATGTGACAATGACGTCATAATTCCATGATGAGTCGACATTTTGCTCTGAACTCAGAACTTACTGGAGCCATAGCCAAAATACTCCCACATGCCAAAAATCAGCCTTCTGCGCCCGGCAATTTCTTCAATCAATTCGTTACAGATATATATATATATATATATATATATATACAATCATCGAGTTTTAATAGTAAGGATAATGTTGTCCGAGTATTAAGCTAGCATTTCAAACTGATTCCATCTTATTCTTTATCACCAACTTTATAATAATGCCTCAGTGTGTCCAAATTATGTAAATCTTCTTAAACGAAAAATAATATGTCAAATGAGTGGCAATCTCAACAAAAAAAATAATATTTATTTTCGAACCATTATTTTGTACTAGTTGGGAATTTATATAACTCGTTAGCTTGAAGCAGCTTGTGTAAGTTAAATTCTGATTCATGAGTTTTGAATGTTTCCTATAGATGTGTGTTTAGATTGGACTGTTCAAAGTGGAATCTGTTACAAAGCATTCCAAAGTACTATTCCTGTAACCTGGAATGAAGCAGAACAGAAATGCAGTAATGAATCAGGATATTTGGCTGAAATACCAAACTTTTACGTAAGTAGAAGAATCAGATCACTTATAAGCTATTCTTTAAATCAGTGTTGGATTGGATTGACACAGAATAATGGATATTCTTGGCAAATTGGAAATTTCAATTTATCGGATCCAAACAGCTGTCCCATACAAACACCTCCTCTGTGTGGATACATGGATCACTTAGGGAGATGGAGAATGAGAAACTGTGAAGATAAACTCAACTGTTATGTTTGTATGAGAGGTGAGTCTTGTTAATCCTACGTATATAATAAAACAGGAAGAATTGTACTTAATTAGATGAATATTTTTATTTTTCTATCAATTAGAGTAACTTCTTTAGAGAGATACTTTGACATGGCTCGTACGTATAGTGTACATAGTATGTCGTTCTTCACACAAATACAAGTATGTTAAGTCTGTCGGTTTGATTCTGAGCCTCTTTTCAGCTGTAGATGTGACTTTACTTTTGCTTTAATGTGTGACTTCATGATTGAGTTTTGATATGAATAAATTTATTCATATCTACACTTTCTGATTTACTCCAAATGAGCACCTAGAAAAATGAGGTAATATTTCCTACGATAGTATCATCTTACACAGTACAAATATCAACCAAGTATCCGAAGTAATCTTATAACCTAGACCTTATGTTCCTAAATTGTAGGATATGATACGCTTTATTTCATTTCGTCGTACGCAGATTTGCCATTCGCGCTAATTCACAAGAATGCAACCTCGTGAACGGCGGATTCTTGTATAAATACTTAG